>JAVQJX010171680.1:0-34928 GCA_036025115.1 Ambassis agassizii
AAATGTAAAGACATTAGCCTGTTTAATGGTTTCACTTTTAGAGGCAGTTTTCTGAGCTTCTAAACATTTAGACAATATACATGACTGATGGACAACAATTTTTTTTTTTTTTTGGAAAAGATCATTTTCATTTAATTACCTTTTCTTGCGTCCAAGGGATTCCATTGATGCAGTGGATGAACGTCGCCCAGATGGTTACAGTGTAAACTAAACGCATTATGTTGGGACTGTGGCTTTGCTCAGCCATCGATGTTGTCGCTCCTTTCCACATTCCTGTCTCTCCTCTGTGAAAGCTTTCAGATCATGTGAAAAGCAGGAGGGAGGACCCGAGGCTCTCTAAACCCACGGCGCGTCACTACAGCGTGTGTTTGTGTGCTTCGTATCTGAACAATAATGACACAATGACCCCAATACATTCCTTTTGATCATTGCTCATTTTCACCAACAAACCAATGCATTTACAGAACTCATAGCCAGGGGAGCTCACGCAACCTAAAATCAGCCATAATTACAGGTTTTCGTTTAAAGTGGCAGCAGTCTTATTTGTTTGACAAAAAGCTCTCATTTAAAACATAAATCTTTATTTATTTTTTGCGTGTTAAAATTAAACATTTAATGCATACTTATATTGTTTCGGATACAAATTTATTGTGAAATTGCGGCCAGCACGTGATACGTCACTTATCATGTGGTCTCACGTTCACGTGGTCAAACCCGGAAGCTGTGAACCGTGTGCGCTTCACATGTCAACATCTTTCCACTGCGGAGGTTACATACATTTTTATTAGTATTCGTTCTGTCTTTTGCTCTACATTAGTGTAGGTTTTAATAGCTGTAGTTTGAAGTGACCAATAGCCATGGCGGAAGAGGTGTGCTGTTTGAAGACACAGCTAAAGGAGAAAGAAAAAGAGATAGCTGCTCTGAGGTGCAAGTTGGCTAAGCTGGAAAAGGTATGAAAAACACTTAATACTAATGCAGCTGGGTTTTAAATCTAACATACGGGTACCTCGTGACGTTGTAAAGCACATACATTGTTGCACCACATAATGTCATTCAAGAGGTTAAGGCACAGCATTTGGAAACTCTACAGATGATGACTGAGAATCTTCATCAACATGTTACCACATTGTGTCATTTATCTCCCTGTTATGAGTAAAAATTCCCTTTTGATGTGATATCAGAATCCTTCCTCTGCGTTGGAGCTGCATAACAAAGTGACCCCTCTGACCCCACTCTCAGCCAAAGCAACACTCAGCAATGAAGACATCATGCGGTACAGCAGACAGCTCCTTCTACCTGAGCTGGGCGTAACAGGTATGGGATGCTACACACCGTTTTATTCTGTTTCTGACACATGGTATCCATCCATTCAGGGATGGCTATTTTATGTCTGCCATAAATCCTGATTGTCCACAGGTCAACTAAACTTATCCAGGACATCGGTGCTGGTTGTTGGCTGTGGAGGACTAGGCTGCCCCCTGGCACAGTATCTTGCAGCAGCAGGCATTGGTAGGTAATGTAATGTCTGATTGAAGTTTGATTTTTCATTTTTGATTGTGTTCAACTTTGTTTCTCCCCAGGGCGACTGGGCCTGTTAGACTATGATGAAGTTGAGCTCAGTAACCTCCACAGACAGGTGCTTCATGGTGAGGAGAACCAGGGGCAGGCCAAGGCTCTGTCTGCTGCCAATGCAGTTAGAAGGTACTAACTCCAAAATGTAGAATGTTACGTTGTGTAGATCATTGAGCAGTATTTTGCAGTAGTTTGTCAGGATTCAGAACAAAGATGTTTAGGAGTGTCTGAGAAATAAACTATTTCTTGTGAGCCAAAACAGCTTTGAAAACACTCTTACAGAGAAGCAAGTATGTGTATTATTAGTAAATGTTTAGTAACTATAATAATTAAAGTATATTTATATGCTTTCTGTGAGCATTTGGCTACTTTGTAATGTATGCTGGCGCTTTCCAGTCTCACCACAGGTTATATTTGGGTGTGTATTTCACCCTAGTCTGCAAATATTGTGTAAACATGTTATTTTAGAGATGTCTGTTTTTGGTGGCTTTCTACCTCACAGTGGGGCTACTGTGGGTAGCGCATGCATTGGCAATAGCCACAAGAGGGCGTCATTTCTCTGACTAATACCTTAAAATTGAAAGTCAAAATCATACTGGTGTTTTGAATTTTGTTCTTTGTTTAACCAGGCCACCACATATATAATATACTTGTTAGAAGTTGTTTGTTTCAGATAAGCTAATTATATTCTATAAACGATCTGTTTCTAATATATATATCTATTTCTCAATGTGTTACAGGTTAAACTCCACTGTAGAGTGTATTCCCTACCACCTGCAGCTCTCACCAGAGAATGCCTTGCAACTCATTCAGCAGTATCCTCAGTCTGTTACACAGATCTGGTTAAGTCTTTATCATGCATATCTTATTCAATCTTCAGATTAGATTAAAATTTAGTGCAATTTAAGATAAAATCTGTCTGTGAGTACACCTTGACATCAGTGACCTTATATATGACATTGTGGCAGACTGTTCAGACAACGTCCCCACTCGTTATCTGGTGAATGATGCTTGTGTGCTCAGTGGCAAGCCTCTTGTTTCAGCAAGTGCCTTACGAATGGAAGGGCAGGTAATGCAGAAATCAGCCCTCCTTTTCCCCTCATGTGGCTTGAGCTTTATTATAATTTATAATATTATGTATGCAGTTGACAGTATATAACTACCGTGGAGGGCCCTGCTACAGATGTCTGTACCCAATACCTCCACCCCCAGAGACAGTGACCAATTGTTCTGATGGAGGAGTGTTAGGAGTGGGTGAGCTTTGTCCCTCTACTTTCTCAGAAGTCATTAACTTTGTGGAGAATACAGTAAATAATAGTTCTTGGTAACACTTTCCACTTTCATTTAAGTTCCAGGAATAATGGGCTGCTTCCAAGCTTTGGAGGTTCTGAAGATTGCCTCTGGGCAAGGCTGTATCCTTTTTCCCCCTAATTCTTCACTCCCATGTTACAGACAATGCCCTTCTTGGACATTTTGTTTCTTTGAGTTTTTTGTCTAGTCATTTAAATGATTCAACAATAAACTGCTGAAAGATGTTTTATTGTAGCAAAGTTTAGAATGGCATGTCTGATAAAACAAAGCAAAAACAGCAATATTTTTGTCTGCACTCTCGGAACTCTGCTGAATGGCCAGATGCCTTTGTTTCATGAAGCTGTTGTGGTTACTGTATTCTAGTGCCCATGACTGAGACACACCCCAGAGAATAGTCTTGCCCTGTCCTGCTTTCTCTGTTACCTGCAAGATGCGTCACCTACAAGGGAGGTTTTGCACCGTTTCCCCTAAAACATCTGAATGTTATTTCAATGTGCTGGTACTTGCTTGACAGAGTAGATTTTCCCTTGACTGGCAGGGCTTGCCAGCTTCCTGTGGCCAGCAGCTGGTGATGTTTGATGCTCAGGATGCCAGATTCAGGTCCATCAGGTTGCGGCCCAAACAGCCTGCCTGTGCAGTGTGTGGGGAAAACCCCAGTGTAACCCAGCTGCTGGACTATGAGGCTTTCTGTGGATCTGCTGCCACCGATAAGGTATATGAGAATCTGATGCGGCACTATATGATGGGGTGATGCCCATTTTCACTGCAATGTTACTTTTTTAAGTGAAATGCTTTTATATCACTGCATTCATTAATATTACATTTATAAAGTACATCTAATTATCCGTAATTATTGGAAATTTCTCTTTTCAGTGCCGCAAACTTAACCTCCTGTCCAAAGACCAGAGGATCACAGTGCAGGTAGGGAACATACACTCCAGAAGAGTTGGCCATTGCGTGAGTCCCTGTATTTAGTGCTGTTTATTGTATGATTACTCCCAATTTTCTCAGTTTTCATGTGCATTCATAAGCTGATTACATCTCAGTGCTGACCCAGCCCCAAATGGGAAACGACTTAAAATGTGCCTGTAGATTTTCTATGGGAAAGAATAACATGTTCCATTTGGCACTGAGAGCACTGGTAGTGGATTGCATCTGTTTATATTTCTGCAGAATTGGCGCTTTGAAACCCGCTGAGTCATTAAGCACAGAGATGGAAATCATGATTGATTGGGGTGCAATCGAGATTGTGCAAGGGACTCCAGTTAGAAACAGTTTTGCTTCCTGTGATTTAAGGAAAAAAACAGTTAAAATGTTCATATTACTCCACAATTACAAATCCAGGCTGCATTTTAACATTCTGCGCATAACTTTAGCTTCACACAAATCAAAATAAAGCCGTGCCTTTCTAGTTACAACGGTGTATTATTTGCAATACGTTGTGTTAATGTAATTCCAGGAATATAAATCAATACTGGACAATGAAGGGCCCCATCTCCTGTTGGATGTACGCCCTCTTGTGGAAGTGGATATATGCCATTTACCCTTCTCTCTCAGTATCCTTTCATCATACACAAAAATCATCCTCACTATGTTATAATCTGTCCTTTGTGTTCATATTTGTCCTAATTTCTATTCTGCTGTGTTATTGTTCTCCTTATACTGCTGCCAGATATTCCACTATCATGTTTAGAGGAGAGAAAGAGTGACCATCTCCAGTTACTTAAGGAAAGAATCAGCAAATTGAAAAAGCAGATGGCAGGTGACTGCCAGCCCCCAGGTAACATGGCAAAACACCATTTATGTGTGTGCGCTGTTTGGTATGAACAAGCACGTACTGCAGAGTCACTTATGCATATTCACAGCCCACCGTGTAGTGTCATACTACCGTCCCGCAGGCTGATTTTAGACAGCTTGTAACAGGTTGCTATGGTGACCCCTTTTCCAAAACAGGTATGGCCAACCTGAGCAGCTGGCCTATGTCAGAGAAATTAACATTCAAAATGTTATTTTGGTGGTGTTCTTTAATCAATGAGCTAAATTTAACCTAAGCACTTGTTTATAATTGATGGAGATCTTTTAAACCTTTTGTGTGCAGGTTTATAGTGGAATTTCTGATTTGTCTTCTAAACTACATCATGTGGTGGCGTCTTTTCTTCTTGTGTTTTCCCCTAGTTTATGTGATCTGCAAGCAGGGTAACGACTCTCAGAAGGCGGTACAGGTTCTGGAGAAGATGAGTGGATCAGAAATGGATGGTATCACAGTCAAAGACATCAGTGGAGGCCTGATGGCATGGGCAAAGAAAATAGACCATGCATTTCCACAGTATTAACTCAATTAAAATCTCTATTTGTAAAATAATCTCTGCATTCTGTTAGGTCTTTTCTGTTTGCATGCACTGAACATGGCATTTTGAATTGCTAGATATCATACCGAGAGTTACAGTGTGTTATTCATTGCTGTAATAGTTCCTGAAATGTGTTGTGTAATTTACCCTGTAGGCCTATTACTGAGCTGTCAACACTTGCAATATGAAAGCAATGTTGCAAAATCAGGTAGCTCTTCCTTTTTAAAAAAAAAAATCCCTAGAAGTTCAGTTCATATGGTTCCTTAAGTCTTATGTAGTGACTACATAAAACAATAATACAATCTACATTTGTTCATTATGTTAGGCGTCCTGTCTGCAAATCAAAGTATGGGTTAGAAGTAAACACAACGGAGACTGAAAGTTACCCTTAAACTTTAAATTTGTTGATTTATTATTATGTTAAATCATTCCTTGTTCATCTTGGGACTTGTAGGAGGCCTTCCCGGGGCCCCTTAGGACCTCACATTGGAAACCAATGTACAAACCGATCCGGGTCATGTGGAGTAAAGTTTTTTTTTTTTTTTCTTGACATGGCCAACTTGAAATAACGGAAAAGAAAGGCACATGCGCATTGGTATGAGCTCCATCGGAGGCGCCATTGCTTCACTTGGACTGTAGTTCTATTTTTCCTCCCCACACATGGAAAGTTAGTTATGCGGAGGTAATAAAAAGACTCCAAGCCCCAGCGGTAGCCGCAGCTCTTTTTCTCGTCTAGCAGGGGGAGTAGCCACAGCTGGAAGGATAATAAGATGCGCATGAATTTACTATCTGGAATAAAAGATAAGAGTAAATAAATGGACGGAACGGTTAGTCTTGGCGAGCTTGTATGCAAAACTAAAGTGGTTATTTATCATGTGTAGGCCACGGCGCTGCGCTTTGCTGTGTGACTCTCAAAAAGTCCACAAGAGTCAACTTCAGACTGCGCTTTCCTCAGTTGATGGAGTTAAAAAGTTTCTTCACAATGGAAAGAAAGGCGCCCTTCGCTGGGAGTGAAGGTAAAGTGTCTTTTCACAAACACTTGTTTCGATGTTTACTTTTAAACGAGCTTAAGACGATGGCCGAGTGAAAGTGTTCTGTGTGTGAATGTGCAGATTTGGGGCTTGTATAACTTGTTTTGCTGCCATTCTCGGCTCTCGGGTCGTGTTCTGCCAGCAAGTCAACCGAAAGTGGGAGGGGTGCAGATGTTCAGGAGTCCGGCTTCCAGATGTTTGTAAAGTTTGAATTCGTGTAAACACAGGAATGATACGCTCTATCAACTTTTACGCATCTCGATGACTGTTTTTGTAACCGTGCGCGCCAGCGTAAAGTTCCGCTGGAGTAACTTTGCTACGTGGTAGGCAGCCCGTTGTACCTAAATGTATAAGTCGAAGCTTCCACACACACAAAGGGAAGTGTGAGGTAACTTATATTAAACTATGGGACCACAACAGTGCAAGGCAAAGACGGTAGTAATAAAAGTGAAAGAGATCATCTAGCAGGCATAAAAAGTAAAACATTGTATAAATTCATATTGTAAAAAAGTATTCACAGTGTGATTAAAAGAAGCAGATTCATCCATGTGTCCTGCATGACTTTCTTTTGATAGGTGAATATATATATTTTTTTTCAATGTAAAAATAGCAGGGTGTGTGTTTGTGCCTCTGTGTGTTTGCGGTGACAGGCTTCCTGTGGCCGGAGTGGATTACTGACTTCAGTAAGAAGAACGAACAAAACCCCAGGATATGAAGTTTGTAGCAGTGATTTTTCTGCAGAACTCTGTGGATTGTTCAGAGACTCTTTCTCCATCACCTCCCTGTCTGATAAATGAATCCGTGCTGCCTGAGCTGAGGTGGGTGGATAGGTTATTGTCTTCTTAATGTCAGTAAGACAATGCCACTTGACTAAAAAAACACACAGTGCTGACTCACTACTACTGATGAGGACCAAAGATTCTCCTGAGTGTGTCCGCAGAGATCCAGTCATAAATCATCAATGTCTTCCTCCCCAGTCCTCCACTGTTCGGCCTTGCACGTTGCAACTGGAAGAAACCCAATGTCTGCCTCCTCTCCTCCATCTTTACCTCGAGCCTTCCTCCACTCTCTCCATCCGCACCACCCGTCCTCACCAACTGCCCTATCGCCAAGCACACCTGGACCACTGTACACACGACTGTCCAACGGCAGTCACAGCCACAGCGCACCGAGCCCCACAAACTCCCGCAGTTCTTTCCATGGGGTGTCCTTCCTGCTGCAGATTGGACTGACAAGAGAGACGGTGAACCTGGAGGCCAATGACCTGTCACTGTCTGCTGTCAAGGACCTAGTGTGCTCCATAGTGGATCAGAAGGTAGGCATGTCATTTACAAAAAGCTGCATAATTCACATTTTGTAAAGTAAAAGACACCCCACCACAGACACATACACATCGGCAGTCTTTAGCACAAAGACAGTAGTGGACCTACATGATGATGAGGGAGTGATGTGTTTTGCCATCTACCAGTCATCTGTTTAGGCTTTGTTGTCCAAGGCTGACATCTGGGCCATGTGCCTCTAAAATGAGTCCAACACCCATAAACATGGAACACTGATGCTCCCCCAGTTAAAGGATACAGTCTAGTAGTACCACTTATTTACACTGCGGTGTAATGTCACTGGACATGATGCAAGCGCACGCATACACAAGAACTACACAGTGGTTTTGCTCATCTTGTGTATTTTGGACCGGCTTTATTTTCCATGACATTGCTAATGTGCTGTAATGACACTGGAGTTTAGCCTCAGCATAAGAAGTGGCTTTAAACAACAAAACAACATAATTTCCTATTTCGTATTTGGTTGTGTGAGAAGAGCAAATCAGCAGTACTAGCTCCTAGTTCGTTTGTGCTCAATGTAGAAAACATTTTTATTTTTGTTTTTAATTTGAAGCAGTGCCCTTTAATAAGCTGCAACACCACAAATGTTATGGCTTTTAAATGAAGTGGTTTTCTCTGGCAGAAAAACATGTTCATTGTAAAAATAAAATCAAGAGAATTCAACTTTTATCCAATAATAAGTATTTCAAATTGAAAACAAAGGGTAGTATTTTGCTATTAAATACACAGTATTTCCTAACATGTAGGCACTCTAAACCTCCACCTCAGCTATTGTCTGTTTTGAGACCATGAATGTGTGCTGTGTGGGATTAATGGTGAGCAAAGCCTGCTTGAATAATGAAATGGCCTCAGTGTGCATCCACAGATTTTCTAACCTCTTGTGAATAATGATGATTACTCTATTTGTGTCTGTAATTATCACTGACTGTGTAAAAAGGGGGTGATTAAACAAAACACTTTCATCAGCCACTTGAAATCTGAACATTTTGGCGGGTCAGGGCTATAGTGGTGTTTTGGTATGATGATTAAAAGTGATTAAAATAAAAGGGAGAAAAAAACGAATACACTGAGTGACACATGGGAGACATTGAAGGAGCTATCTGTATAGAGCCTCTGTCCTTTGCTTCCATGTTGTCCAAGTTGACATTCCAGAGGAGCAGGGTAATGTTGTTCTTTACGAGGTCTGCTGATTCTCACTAGCTAGTTATGAACAGTTCTGGTCTGCAGAGCAGAAAATCTCATCACTGCGCATATTTACATGGATGCTGTAACATATTGGCATGTCTGCAAGAATCTGTAACAGGAAAGGGGTGGGAAATATGATGCTTTAAGGACAGTCCATAAAGAAATTGAGTGCAGTCTTCGCTTTGAGTTTGTGAGTGCTGATTATCTGCCAAGATGAGATCAGGATCATCTTTTGTGCTTTTGTGTGATTCGTCTAAATATGTTTCTTATGAGTCATACAGTGACATCTATACTGGAATTCTTATTGAATGCACAGTAAACGCCTGGCCATCTTGTACACTGTGTCAATGCAAAGCACATCCAGCCTGTTCATCTGCATTATTGTGCATTTCTTCTATTATAAATGCTGCCAAATGCAGTGTACTGACTCAACTATTTCATGAAATCCAGCCATATGGCTTTGATATCAATGGAAAATATGACTGGGCCTTGTGTTCTTTCAGTCCATCCCTGCCTCAATTCTTGTTCTAAAATATGCTTGATAGTGGTGAGCCTTGTTGCAAAGTCCACTCATGTCGGCCAACTTTTCCAGCTGAGGATCTCGGACCTCAGCTTGCTCAGCTGTTGAGAGTTGTCCCAGGATGTCTTCACTCAGCAGAACTTCAGGTGTCTGTCAGCAGAGGCCGGACAGGAAAAGGTTATAGGCTTCATGTGGTAATATCTGCACAGATAAAGTCTGGAATAGAGAATGGAAGTGCATTCTCTCCTCTGTGGTGCCGTTTCCTCCACTGAGAGCTGGCCTGCTTCAATAAAGTGACTCACCACTCAGTCATGCAACAAACAGGGATGCTTATCCCATCTCAAATCTGGCACTTCACTGTCAGGTTTTCTGCTGTATCAGCTATCATGAACCCTTAGAGTCACTTTTAGCAGCATGTATCAACCAGTTTTCACTGTACAATTTGTCCATCTTCCTGCTGAGTATGTACATGTGTGCGCAGAAACAGTAACCCAGATGCACTCTCATCAGCAGCTTCTGTGAGCTCATCTCATTGGATTCCAAGGTGCTTTCAGGCACAGTGGATGTTTCCCTGCTGTGTCCTGTTTCTGCTCTGGGTTTTTCCCTTTACACAGCCAGCTCTCACTGACCCATTGATTTAGTAAAGCACATTTTATAGTCGAGGAAGGAGACCCAATCAACATGTGACATCTTTGGACTTATATTCAGGCACATTTGTTCACCAAAAGTGAATTTTTCGACTTTGATGGTGTAATTATATTGAGTTTCAATAAGTATGAGCCTTTAGCTAACAGAAAGTGCATGAAACTATAGTTTGGCTGTATATAACAGCTTCGTACTGTAAAGCACTGTTGCTGCTCTGCTGCTATTGTATTGGTATCTTGAAATCTACAGTCACATTCTTTCAGTATCTTCTTAAAGCCTCGTGACCATAGCTTAAGGACTTTTCTCGTGAAATGACTACTGCACTTTGCTTTACTTTTTGTTTTTTGTTTTTTTTTGCTTTTCATTCCTCCTTCTCTTTTGTGCAAAATGGATGTCTCTGATATTTTTGTGTAACAGATAGCATCATGACAAACAAGCTTCTGTCCCCTTTGTTTGGCAGTTGGTTGTTATTAACATTTAAATGAACTTTTATACTATAACAACTACACACTAGATGTGGTTAGACAGCTGTAAAATATCTGCATGTGCTCTCTGTTATTGTGTATGTGTTGTGTCTCCAAGGTTGACATTTCAGATCTTTCCTTAACTCTTCTGCTTTGAATCAGTCTCATTGTTTGACAGGGAGTTATAATAGCTGTGTATTGTATAGATTTTTCATGGCTCATTCCTTTTCCTGCTAAAGACTCAACCACATGACTTGGCCAGCTTCCACAGAATAGATTTGCTTTCACTCAGTTCTCTGTGTTGGTCTGAAGGTGGTTTTGATAGTAGTGATTTGGACCTCAATCACCAACTTTAGCGGTTAAGGTCAACTTTAGTCTTGGGCAACCTGATCCTGATAGGTTCAGTCTCAGTCTCTTAGAGTAGCTTTTGCGGTTACTGCCTCTGCTTTCTACTGAATATGAAAATATGATTTTTTTAGTGTCACCACTCAGCACAAGAGTATCAACTGTAAGCCAGGCTCCTTTAAGACTGTGAGAAAGGATGAGAGGAGCCAGCTATTGGTTGGTGGACACCCCCCACCCACAGTTTGGTACCGTAAAGATCTAACCCACGATGGCCTTTTGATGGCCCCACTGTGGCTACATACACCTCCTAGCTGGGACTGCCTTGTTTCACTTTCTGGGTCTTGACTTCTCTGTCTGGTTTTTGGGTCTTGATGAATGGCGCAAGATAAACATCCATAGCTTCCACTTGTTGAGTGTTTCCTGTTTGGTGTCGCCCAAGTCCTCTCGTGCAGTCAGTGAGGGAGCAGTGACGGGACAAAAGTTCACGACTCTCTGAGAATGACTCCCAGTTAGCCAGCTGGTCAGGCTGGATGGCCAGCCTGCTACAGAACATTCCTCTTCACACAGGCATTTTTGGAGGATGATGTGATGCTGTTGGGTATGGGTGGGATTAGGCTGCTAGGAAGCTGAAATATTTGAAGCTAAGCACTTGCTATGGTTGTGAGAATGCTGTAATTTCGATAGTGGGGTCAACACAGTTTCATTTTTAGCCTTTACAGAACTATAACTACAATAAAGAACAATAGCATTTTCTGGTGAATGTTGGCGGAGAACATGTTCGAAATAAACGGGTAATGTATAGTGTAATTTTACATCAGTCAAAAGAGCATGATTAAGCTAAAGGAAGTTATCTGGTATAGATAATGGAAAACATTAAACCTCAACCTCAAATATTAATTTCATATATACCTTCATTCTTAGGATATAACTCTATTTTCACTACAGCTGGAAAAGCAGCTGCCTCAGGTTTCCCCACTGGTTTTGTCAGTGTACAGCACTGACAAAACCAGTGAGACTGCTCCCAGTCTCTGGTTGATGGCTGTACAGCTGCCTCTGTAATTAGCAAGACAATGGCCTTAGTTTGAAATGAGCTGCATTGGACAACAAATAGTAAAATAGTATAAAAACAGATGGATATTGCTTCCATGATGCAAGGTAACAGTTAGCAGAGAACACGAGGCCAGCTGAATATTTCTACTCAAGATTCATAAGAGCTGCAACAATAGAGAAAATTGTCTTTGGTTTGCATCTGTGTGCTTTCATGATTCTGCCTTGGGGAGCCTTTCCTCAACTGTGTCCAGTTGTGACGGGAGAGTTTAGCTTTGGTAAGCTTCAAAGAATTGAATCAGTACAGGACTGTGCTCTCATTAGAGAGAGATCTTTCTGTAGTGTAAAGGTTGATCATAAAGACTGGGCCTGAGAAGAAGATGAAAAGAGTTTTAAGAGAAAATAACAGAGCTATAAGGAGAAGAAAATGAGAGGAGAAAATTGCAAGAAAGAAGGGTACAGATGGGACTGCACTTCACATTAACCAAGACTAACCGAAACACACGGGAAATAAATCATCAATGTCTTCCTCCCTGTTTCCCTCCGAAAATATAAAGCCACATCTGCATGTTCCTATGGAGCTGGTGGACATATTTCATCCCAGAGGACGTCTTAGCAGCGCAAAACTTTATGTGTGACATACATGGAGCCAGACATTTCCTGGAAAGCACATTCAGGACTTTCTCAAGAAAAAAAAAACAAAAAAAAACAGGTCGCCAGTGAGTCAAAATACTGTTAGTATGGGTTTTACTACACACTGTTATGGCCTTAGTCTCTTTCCAATTTCAATGATTTTCATTGTCAATTTGTAGCCCTACTGATATATTCCAATACTGTTGAGTTGGCTAAATTGATATCACAATGGGGATTACAGAAAAAAAAAACCTCAAAAGCCTACATCTTAAAAGCCTGCTTGCACAAGGAATCTATCAATTTCCCCAGTCTTGGAGTAATTTGTGGAAAAGGGAGACAGAGAAGAAAAAGGAAAAAAAATATCTCTGAAGTTAAGTGAGCTAAGTAATTTCTACCATCTGCAGTGCACATTTCTACCGCCTCGCTCTCCTTTAAATGTAAAGTGGCAAGGCAGAACACAGGGCCTGGCCACAAGAGTCGGAGAATGACAGAGTGGAGAAGCATGGTCCTCTCCAGGGAAAGGAGGCAGGGGAGGCTGGGACAGCCCTGCTGGCAGGCCTTGCGTGTGGCACAGGAGGGGTTGTGGGCCTTGACGCTGTGTGCCAAAACCAGCAGAAGGTCGATCATGCCACCAAGTGTGCCTTTGGATTTTCTGTGCCTCTGGGTTGCTTAAATGTCCTTCACCATACTTGACTTTAGCCAGAGGTGGGAGATAATCTCACAACACTCCAATCTCTGCTAATGCTGCCTGAAAGTGCTTTGGTTGTGATTACATTGAAGTGATAGGCTATGGCAGTGTAGGACCATTTAATACTCAGGAATCCTGGTGACTTTGTCTGTGTGAACCACACACACGTGGTCATTTACTTCCAAGGAGACACCACTAGTTTTCATTCATGAATTTGTAACTATGGCATAACATGGTTCGCTGAAAAGGGATATCTCATTTCCCTTATTAATTTACCCATTAACAGTTTGCCTTTTCCTCTCTTATGACTCTTGGCTGCACTTGCTCACCACCTCAGCACACTTAAAGGACATCAAGCATGACAAGTGCTGAAGAGAAGGAGTTAAGCGTGGCTTAATGACAAGGACACAGTCAGCCTGTTTGACCTAGTTAATCACTAATGTCAATTTTCTGACCTGAAGAACACGAAAACGTGTACAAACACATGTTATATTCATGACTTATCAGATCTGTTAACATGCTAAATGGTTTTATTGATCCCTGCAGTATGTGCAGGTTGCAGAACGTCTTATTCTGTGTTGTTTTCTCAGCTCTGTTTGCCTTTCCTGTCTTTCAGTTTAGAGAGTGATCTGTCAAACTGATAGGAAGGTGGCAGAGGAAGTGAAATTACATGTTGATACAACACGAATACAGAAGCAAGTGCTCCCAATAGAAGAACATCTTTAGAAATAATCCACTGGTTGAATAAGTAACCCTAATGAAAAAGCACCACAGGCTTATTGAAATAAACGTAGTTGTACTACAATTCCTGCTTTTGTTTGTTTGGTTTGTTGGAGCATTTTTAACCCAAGGGAAGCAGTCAGCCACTCAGCATGACTCTTTTTGTCACTGTGTCTCTTTCTCCAGCTGTACTTGCTGGTTAGTTCCAGTCAGAACAGCTCCCTGTTTCCATATTCTCTCTGCTCCCGCTCTCCAATCTGCTGCGGTCGGCAGAGCAGCACAGCCTGTGCCTGTGCTCAAATGACTTTTCTCCACACTGCACTAGCTATTATTCTTGTCTGTATGTTTAAACGTTCAGAGAAATCGCCTCTTGGTTGACTCTGTTTTGAAGAAGGTGACAGCCTGAGTGTTGGAATTTGGCTGGACTGAGTGTTTAGTTTAGCTCTTTTGCATAGGTACATTTCTGTGAAACTTTTAATTCAACATAAGAACATCTGTAAAAGTAGGTCTCGGTTATTAATCATAAAGAAAGTAGAAACCTCAAGCCTCCAGTCATTCTGCAAGAGAACCCACTGCAATTATTAATGTTTCTGTTGAGCAACAGCAGCTTGTTCCTGCATCTTTTTTTTTTCTTTTTTTTTTTTTTTTTTTTATTACTGCAACCCTCCTGACCTCTTTGTATTGCATAACAAGGGAAAGTGCACTTTCCATCAATCTCACATAAATTCCCCACAGGTTCACCTGTTTATTTGCCCCGTGTGGAGGTGAATCTGGCAGCTGTCCCCTTTGCTCGTCCAGGCCAAAGAGGGGAGATGGAGTGTGTGTACTCCGGTATATCAGGGGCGGAGGTGCTGGCGAAGGATCGCAGCGGAGCTATAAGTCATCAGCAGTGTGCAGGGGCCTGGCCAAGCATGTCTTAGATCACACTGCTCTCTTCCTGCGAGGTCTAAGATTCTGTGACTCAGCCTTCCTCTTCTCTGCCTCTGGACACTGTTTTAATACATGCAACACTCCTGTGTGCACACTCAGACAAACAACCACACATGTACAGGACAGTATCTTCAAAGAGAGATGAGGCAGCTTCTGTCACAAATGTTACAAAAAAAAAAAAGAGCTTTTAGGCCTAAAGCCACCTGGCTCTCATTGAGGATACAGTGGCTGGTAACCAAACAGTGACCTCACCACCATTATCTCCACTTCACTTGTTTCACAGTGCTTTTGTACTTTAGGCCAAATTACCACAGAAGAGTATTATTTCTCTGAATCTAAATAATCAAAAGCTTGGTGAAATAATAGTGGGGTTTTCTTCGGAGTTCTTCACAAACACATCTTGTAGAGTTTGGGCTGGAAACGGTTATTTTGGTTGAATGTAAATTGGGTAAGCGGTATAGCTTTCCTAAAGTCTCCTGATGATTGAAAGAGGTCTAGAATGACAGGTGTAGAGTCTCCTACTATGCTGTGGTCTGGAGAAGGCAGTGGACTGAAGCTCAGTGGTTAAAGTTGAGATTCCATCTTGTCTGCACCAGAAATGTAGACACATACTCACAAGTTCACACAGGCCTCAGTCACACATACACAGGTCTCAGCTTGCAAAAAGAAGGAAACCAGCAGTGAATTAATTGCATATGAACACTTGGCACTTTCACAAACCCACGTGTTTCTCAGCTTACACTACGAGTCAGCCACGCTACACTGTTCATACATGGGTGAGAGGTGCTACAGTTCACTGAGATATTGGTCAAACAATAAGTTTCTTTGTCAAGATGTTGACCCTTGTCCTGTAAAAGTAGCAGAGTGCGCATGTTGGCTGCATAACACGGTTGAAGAGTCACTACTTTTTTTTTTTCTTTTTTTTTCAGTTTATGTGGTATGTGTTATAGTGCATTGCTATGGTCTCATGCACACTGAAATTGACTGTGTCACTGGATATATTTCAAGTAAAGCTTTATTTCATACTTGACTTGAGCGTTGAGAGGCATCAGGTGTCATTCAGACTGGATCCACTGTTTTTTAAGAGCGTACTGCTGTGTTCCATGATGACACAGCCTCATACAGTTAAACCTGTGAATGGATCATGAGCCATATTCCACCACAACAAGTTAGTCAGCCTGTAGAGTGAGAAAGTCACAGTTTTTCTTGCCACTAAGCCACCACATGAGTTTCCTTTCAGCTGCATGCGGCTGTTTCAGTTGATTACCTTTAGTGGAGTCTTCCTTTTACAGTGGAAAAGAAGCTTCAGGAGGAGCTCATATTATGAATGTGTTGTGAAGAGTGTTAGGATGAGTGTGCTTGATCCTGAAAGTGTACAAAGAAGCCTTCTTGAATATAAAACATATGAGGGTGGTGTGTGTCAGTCAGCTACTTGTACCCTTCCCAGCCCCCACCCCATTATTCTGCCTCCAGCTGTAGTGTGTTTTTCTTGGCCTGCGCCTGTAAACTGGGGAGCAAACAGTTTTATATAATGTTACACTGAAATGGACCATGCGTTTTGTTTTTTTGTCTTTTCTATTCAACGGTTGTAGAGTTTAAAGGAAGCTCTGCCTCTGCAGCAACTACATGTGTTTTTTTGTTTTTTTTTTTTTTTTGCTAAATTCAATGGAACAAAATGGTGTGCGCATCACAAAGCTTTCACATAAAGAAATTTGCATCAGTTGAATCATGTTTTTTTGGCATTCAAGGATCTGATTATTAATCAGTGTGATATTAGAACAACAGGATTTAGAGATGTTATATAAAGTTTATCCAAATGTGCAAAAATCCATTTTAGTAAATGTGATCTGAGAATCTAAAATATTAGTAATGGTTAGTAACATTTAGGTTACTAGAAATGGAATACAAGTTAAAGGAATAGTGCGCCACATATTTCTTTTCTTGCTCATCAATCAAACTGATTGCATTTAAAGTCCTTTAACACCAGTGGAGCTAAAATTCCTATGTGACTTCATTTAGCCAGTACAAAACAATATCCATGATGCATCATTTGTTCATTACAGTTGTTCATGTGTGTAACACAACAATAATTACATTTCAATAGATTATTTGTTCTAACAACTACATGACATATATGTTTGTAGTTAATTTTCTTCATACCTGCAGTACTGTGAGGACATATGCACCATCAAAGTAAAATTATTTAGAGATCATGCTGCCAAAGTATATGGAAACTACTAATGGAGGAGCAAAAACACTTATTGTTGAACAGCGCATTGGAAAACCAGAGTGTTTCCAATGTGCCGTTTGATGCATCACTCCGAGTGACAAATTAATTATTTGGCAGCTGTCATTGCCCACATCTTGTAATCGTATAATTTGCCGCCCATGTGTTTTTTGTACCCTGCTGCGTGGAAAACTCTTCCCTGGTATTACATTAATAATATGTAATGAAAACAAATACAAATCCACTGTTGACTCTAATAAATTAACACGGTTTTCCACATTGTGTTTGATGTGACTTGAGCAAAGTAATTACACTGCTTTCCCCCAAGGTTTGCGTGAGCGCATAATTGGATTTTCCAAATGCAGTTGTATTCAAGTATTGAAGTGTATTTTCCTTTGTTGTGGGCGTTAAAATGCACCTCGAAGTCAAACAATTGTTTCCCCATTGTTTTGACATAAAAACTGTTTTCCTATTTGTGAAAGCCTCACTACAGCTGAGTGGAACTCTTGGTTTCAGGGCTGACTGTGGAGCATGTTGATGAGCCATATGTTCTCTATTAATACTGCTGTACAACAAAAGTCTCCAAGTTTAAATATATCACTCTTTCTTCTTTTTGGAGAAGATGCTCTCGAATACAACAAACTCCTGTTGTGTTTCTGGGGCACTGTGTCTTAGCAATATTATAATTGGAAGGTTATCAGTCAATGGACCTATTTATGTGGTGAATAAAAGCACCTTGTATCATAAGGATCTTGTGACAGTCTTTATCTCGCCACCTCAAGCAAAATAAACAAGGGCCTTCTACCTCCTGACTCTGGTTAAGTGCTCCACAAGAACTCTGCACCTTGATGAAAACATTTTGGTTTTGTTTGGAGGTCAGATAATCTCTGCTTTCCTTATTCTGTCGCATGTCTGTAGTTGAGTGTGAGCACATCCATTCATGTTTGGATGCTTACAGTTAAGAACATAGGGGAACATTTGAGCTGTCCTAGCTAGCTGGACTTTGGGCTTTTTCTTTTATCTCCCAAGGTGTACTGTTTCATTGAAAGGCAAGAATGAAAGTTATATTTTATACGCTTTTCTTTATTGGGTGAAAGAATGAGGTTTGTTTGTGTGTAAGAACATACCTGTTGCTCCTACATTATGAAGTCTAGTCCATTTTTGCTCCGTTGAAATTCTATTTAGTGGGTGTGCGAAAAGATACTGTATGAATTTAGGATTCATACAGATGTATGTTTACTTACTGCCTTATAAGGAAGAAAATGTTTTGCTTTTTTTTTTTTTATAAATTTCCTAATAATTCTACAGTAGTTTTATTTCTACCTCAGTGTGCAATATTACACTTTTTCTATGTGCTAAATGAAGGTATAGATTTTCATGCAGTGTGAGCAGAAGCAGGACTCTTTTTGTCCTCCACATCTGTCTGGTCCACTGCCAGACTAATAAAGGTGTAAGGCAGCCTGAGGTCAAGCAGCATACTTTTCCTTACTGTAATCACAGCAATCACATGGCCATCTGTCAGAGCCTGTGTGCTGGTCTCAACACTGCTTCCTTTTTGCCAGCCACCTCTGCCACATAACAAACATGCACATAAACACATAATCAAGTGCACACTAATCTGTTTCAATAATATCTCTTATTATACTACATTTGTGGACGCCCTCACAAATTAGGTTCATGTAAGTTTACTGTGAAAACATTAATAGAAGATTAAGTACATGCCTTTTTTCATGAAAGTGGTAAGTGTGCTACTGCCTGTTTTTTTTTTTAAATCCTGGGTAAAAAAAATAACAAATAAAATAGTGACGAGCATCAGTTTTCCTCAAAGTTAAATGGTACACAACATTTTTCTTTGGATCACAATGAAAGAGGACCATATTTTCAGATTTGTCCCACCCTTGTCCCAACCTCCTCATCATCTCCCCTCTTTCCTCTTCTCTCCTGCTTCTCACTCTCTTTCCTTATAACAGGATTTAACATATCAATGGCGGATTAGTTCACTTAACAAAAGCTTACTACTGCAAAGCCCCTTTCCACTCGTCTTTCCAGCCTGACTTGTGGACCTCACACACAGCTCCTCCGCGCTTGGGTCTTTGGTGTGCGTGTGTGGTCGCGACTGCTCGGCTGAATGGATTTGTGTTTGAAGATGACAAAAGACATGCTAGTCACTATGGGGTTTGGAGATGTACGCTGTAGCATGTGTGGATAGTTTGTATGGATGTGTATATGTGCAGAGGAGCATGGAGGAGGTGAAAGGTTTATTTTAACGTGTATAGGAATCTGCTTTATACATGCATGTCTTCATGGATTATCAATTATCACTTTATCAGAATGATCATCATCTGAACAACAAACTGTTCAAATCTAGTCTAGTCTCCTAGACCTGCCAATCTATTGTTCTTGTACCTTTGGCTTCCTCTTACTTTAATGGGGCATGGAAAAAAGTAGTGTCCTTTGCCCTCATATCCATTATGTGCTAGCCTGCACACGCTCGTGCTATGGAATGGACCCATTCTGCACAGTGGAAACTACTGCACGAGGTGCCAAGAGGAGGTGACTTGGGCTGGCTAGGTCTGGGCATCAACTTCAGTTTTTTTTGCTGTCTGTGTCCAAGAGCAGGCATGTCAGTCGAGTGGAGGAAAACCCCAATGTGACACTGCAGCCGGGCTCAGGAAGGATGCCCCCCCCCCTTCTCCCGCCTGTTCTGATGATGCTTTGAGCTGCATAGCATTAATCACCTGAAAGTGTGACAGGGTTTAGGATGTAGGTATGTCAAAAGAACGCGGCCAGTTGGAAATGTTCCATTATACAAGCACGTGCCTTCTTTTCAGAGGTTTTATGCTCTGAGGAGATCTTTCCATTAAGATGAGCTATTAGCTATTAGCTTAATCATCACTATTCAAAATACTTACACAAGGAGATGTAGAAAAATGTTTCTTTAACACAATACAATAAATAGAAAGAGCATTGTATATCTCTTGCATATCTCCATAGCATTGAAAATTGGCATTGAGAATTTTGTGTTTGAGGGTAATTTGTTCTGTTTGAAACTTGTAAATAGAGAACAAAGAGGGGCCAAAGATGGAGCCGAGGGGAATGCTACAGGTCAGAGGGGCCACTAATGTTCTGTTTATTGAGTATACCAGGCAGTCCAGTACACTTGTTTGAGTACAATAAGAGATTCATCTAGAAATTCACAAATCATGCTTGGAGGTATGGGAAACTGGAACATTCCCAGCATGCACTAGGTATGATACAGGCGACACAGAGGATCTAGCAGTGCTGAAAGCTTTGTTTTTGTTTGTCCTCATACTGCTTGTTGTGAACCTATACAGACCATAGTTCATAATGCTATTGTAAGCACCTTGTGACTGGTGGGTCTTCCAGGGGAAAAACCCATTGCCATACAAGAAGTGATATCTTTTGTTATGATGTTGTACTTTACTGATCCCAGACGGGAGATTGTTCGCTTCCACAGAGGGAGATCAGAGTGGATGTTGGGAGCAGGGGGATAGGTCCTTTGTTGGGGTCCCTCTCCAGCAAACGACAGTGGATTCTGCTGCCTGAAGCAACAAAGTAAAACCTCAGAAGTTAACATTTTCTTTGCAGAATTACATTTGGCTATTCACTATTCTGAGTTTGTTGACACAAGTCATCTGATATAGTCGTGTTTTCCTCCGGTCATCAATCTATCTTGCTGTCTCTGTATTTCTTGGCAGTTATAAGCATCCAGGTGTCTTATGTGTCCAGTGTCCAGAGACTGTGCCAATCGCTGGTTCTCCCAAGCCACGGTGGCATTGTTTTGCATGGCCCATTGTGTGTGACCCTAGTTTAGGAGGGCGGGTGGAAACAGCTGGTGGATCTTTGAATACCAGCCTGCTTGGCATCAAGACTGGGCTCATGGCTCATTTCACAGTGGCCCAGTTCCCACTTTGATATAAACCATGCAAGACCACTTTGAACATCCATCTGTTCATTGATCTTTTTTTCCTCATTGTCAGGTGTGCTCATGTCTTGATATGCAGGATATGAGAATCTTTTCCCTGGTATCCCAAAACACAACTTTGTAAAACATGAAGGAAGAGTGCCAAACAGATATTCAGTGTGTTGAAATGAGGAGGAAGTGCAGCGGAGCTAAAGCACATGTGGCGTTACCGTATGTACAGTGAATATATGCATGTATGCAGCTGTATTTATGTGGTCATTTAATTTAAGCCTGTGACAATAACGTTGCTCTCTAAGAGGTTATGGTTCTGCCCTTTTTACAGGAAATGACTCAGTATTGACTGGTGCAGCACTTCCAGCACACTGATTCTCTTCTGCTCCTCTCAGGATGTTTACGTCCTCCTCCTACCTCTCCCACCCTTGTCGCTGCCCCCTTTTCTGATCACTGACTTTACGTCTCCTTTTCATGACCAGCTAGCAAACTAGTGGCAGTGACTGTGCCCTTTGCTGTCTATATGTGGTAAATGATTTAGTTGTACATAAATAAAACATACACCTGTTGTTGTACAACAATTTCTGTTTTTAATTAAGATGGATTTGGATTCCTGGAAAACATGGGAACTAAAAGTTTTAGAATTTGCTCATAAAACAGGCACAAAGCAGAACACCTGGGCTTTATGACTTGATGAAAAATAAATGCGATCCACTCACTTTGATTGCACTGGGGAAAATGGATATTAGTCCTCACTGAAGGGTCCTTTTAGATGCATTTCCTCCTACTTTATAGTATAGATTCCTCTGAAGGGAGGAAAGGAGGTCTGAGTGGGAGCTCTCTTCCTGAGCCATTGGGTTCAGAAAACACACTAGTGGTGATGTAACCCACTGGAAATGATGTAATATAATTGTGTGTGTATATGAGTGTATTTGCAGACAGTTTATTAAAGAACAGGTTGTGGATATGAGTCACTTAAATAAGGGTGATATGTGTTTTCATTTATTGGTCATTAGGCATATATAGACACATTAGAATAGTAGAATTTTAGTAGTATCTTTACTGTAGTTATTCATCCGTATCTCTGCTTTTTTCCAGTTTCCAGAGTGTGGCTTTTTTGGCATGTATGACAAGATCCTGCTCTTTCGCCATGACTTAAACGACGAGAACATCCTGCAAAGGCTGACCTCAGTAGAAGACATCCATGAAGGCGACCTCATTGAGGTGGTTCTCTCTGGTATGTACATATACGGGAAACCAACACATACACAAAGCAACTAAACCATACATTAAAATACATGGATACATTGAAGGCACCTGAAAAAAAAAACACTTGCAAATATCCAGAATAAGCTAAATGCTTGCTGCCTTCTAAAGGACTTACTGAGTTCAAGTCTGTTGCACACCACTAATCTCATAGCAGATATGATGACTGCTTCTATCCTCTATGAGAGGTAAAACTAGAAGAGCTCAGGAGACGCTCCAATAAAAACATTGATAAATGCAGCAGAAGATAACAAGACTGACTGAAAAAAAACCCTGTGGTGAAGGTTTTATTATCTTTTGACCGTGTTTAACAGTATTCCCATTTCTACATTTTTATTGTGTATGATGCACTCCTCCAGACCTTTTTGAACTTGTTGCTTTTGGCAAATATAAAGGTACAGAATGAGCTCATCACTCAGTCCCAAAGTTTATACCTCTTAATGTGAATATATTAGGCTAAATTATTATCCTAATCACTATATGTGGACAATATGACAGCTTAGGGTCACACTGAGACAGTGTACATTGCATGTAGGGATTTAAATCCTGCTGCAAACAGGACTTTGTTGTGTATTTTGACCCTTTTATTTAGAGCAGAGTCGGCATGACAGAACACAGATTAGCTTGACAAAAACACGCTTTATACTTCACTGTGACAGTGTAGTTTTGTCTCATATACAGCTTGGAACACAGTACAGTGTGTGTTTGCTGGCACCACTTTAAGTTCAGTCTGATTCACTCCAAACAGACTGTCATGCTTCTTTAGACTTCCAAAACAAGAGAAAAAAATAGACATAAAAGTTCCCCAAGCAGTATAAACCAAGTGTTTGAAAAGTCCAAACAATGGTCTAAAGCTAATACACTAGGGGAATCGTCACTTGTTACACTTTGTGCCGAGCCAGAGTTGACACCTTCCAGTAAACACAGCCTGTTATGTCTTGTTCAAGGGCACTTCACTTGGGTCAGATGCTTGCTGGGTGTGCTCACTGAAGCAAATAAAATACCAGTCTTTTATACGCTGACATACTTCTTCAAGGAAACCATTTTGTGATTATGGTTTTTGTTTTGTCTTCATTTTTCCTCATCACAGTTTCTATCATTGTTCACCTTTATAGCAGCTACACAGGTGTTTGGTTGTTCTTTGTTATTTCCTGTGCTGGATGAATCAGCTTCCTTTGAGACCAACAAATGGCTTAGAGTATCTGTTCTGCACTAATCTGTTCTCCTGCTCCATCTGTCTCCACTGGGAAGCACCTGACGCCACCTGTGCTGAATATCTTCCCCTCTCTCTTAGGCTGAGAGTATTGTTTGCAGGGATTTAGACAAGGGATGATTGTATAGGTTATGGATTTGAGGATACTTCAAGCATTGGGCCTGCGGAATGTAGACTAATGACTGGAGAACTTCCTTCTTTTTGTTTCTGACTGTCTGTGTTTGTCTTGTGCTCTCTTTTGTGTCTTTCTTTGTGGCTCTCTTTCCCTCCTTGCTTTCTCTCATTCTAATCCCTCCTACCTCAGCAAATCCATCTGCAGGTGTAAGTTCCAAAAGTAAGGCTAGACGATTTATAACCTGAGATATACCTGATGAAAGCTGTGCAGAAGTGCACAGATTTGCTCCATGTGCAGCTCGTACTGCTTTTTGTAATTTCATCTCACACTCCACGGACTTGGCCTTCCTCACGAAAGGGGCTTTGCATGTCAGACACTTGATCTTTGTTTGAGAAACACAAACTGAGAGATCCACATTCCCAAGCCTTTCATTTGGTTCAGAGAAAATATGAACCTTTTTTCCGCCCCACAATTTGTCTCCTGTCATCTTCCGTTCATTTTCCCTTAACCAGCATGTTGTTGGATTCTGCGGCTGTGGGAGAGAGATGGTCTGAATATCTCCTTCTCTGTGAGAGGGAGGCAGAAGTGGCTTTTTCTTGGCTGTGAGCTCAAAGAAAAGAGGTTGTTTTTCCTGCAGTAAGTGATTGTAGTAGACCCATGGAGTGTAAACATGCTCTGATGTGCGGGGCGACCCTGGACACGGCGGACACATCTCGGCCCATGAGGTTTGAGGTTTGGCCTGACCAATTGTCCCTTTGTTCTGTTTTTCACTCTCTTGAATTCCCACCTACATTCACAAGCTCTTTATTCACTTAGCTGAGAGCGGGAAATTGATATTATACACAATACCTGATGTTTGTTATAAATATGGCAAACTTATTTTTGTCAGTTCCAAACTTTTTTTTGCCTCCATATGGAAACAGATAATGCGTTCATACTGCTCGTGAGAAGCACTGCGCAAAACAACGTGGCGAGTTTGTGTTTCGTGTTGCTTGATGCTAATTAGCGCAACAAGCATTACATAACGCCGCAACTGCTAAGAAGCAGCCAGTTGTTTTGCAGACGTGTGTGAAAAAGCTCATGAATGCTGCCTTTCATGTGACTGTGCCAGCGAGCTGATTTCGCCTCATGACATGTGACCTGCCTGAGTTCTTTCTTCTCCTTCAAATCAAACCCAAATTGCGAACATCACCCCATCGGCCATTGTAGTTCTCTGAAATAGAGAAAAAAATGTGGCCTGAGATGTCTCAGATGATCACTTCTGGTGTTCACAAATATGAATATATCTCAATCGCACTAGTTGCAGATGTGATTCAGTTTCTTTTTTAGATTTAACCCTAAAATTGACCCCTGACCCCTCTGCTCATTGCGTGTTCTTCTCTCAAATAAGATCAGATTGATAAAGCATGACTGTCTTTTCTGCCTTGAAACTAAGGGATTATGTTCTCCAAATTGTCTTCTCTCATCACGGATGTTTTCTCTTATGCTCTTTATGCAGAGCATGTGCTGATTTTAGCAAGGAAATATTTTGCTGTTGACCACATGTCATATTTGTTGTTGAAGCCTGAATCTCATCACAGCAGCAACAGCTGAGAATGTCCTCTCTTATCCAAGAGAAAGATGAACTAACACAACCTACATGACGTCATCGCTGCCACCGCGCAGGTTTTACTGCTTAACCCGAGTGTAAAGATTAACCGTTGCTGTGTCGTCACATAAATGATTACATAGGAAAAACAGTCCGGGAGAAGAGAGAAGCTTCAGAGCTTTTGGCAGCGTTCACCTCCACATCTTACTCATCTTCACATCTTTGATGATTCACAGCCATGATTAACCAAGCTCTGCTTCCAACAATGAGCTGTGTTTCTCATTTGACACAAAACAGCAGAGAGAAAGAAAGAAATAAGAAAGAAAGAGGAAGGGAGATGTATTCAAAGCTCTCCTGGATTTGATATCATGCTCTTAATAACAAAGATGGGCTGATATGACAGCATTATGCCGCATTACTTTTGTGGGTGTGACCTATCACTTGATAGGAATAATAGATTGAAGTGGTGTCGCTGCAGATGCGACGCCCTCTACTGCACCAATGGTGACACAGCAGTCAAGTTTGTATTCAGTGGGGTACGTGCAGAGAGAATCTTCCAAAAAGATTAAAAAAAAATCGCTGCATTGGAAATAGCTGCTCTGGTTTTGCTGCTTCCACTTTTTAAATGATACCACATGTTTTTCATTTCTAGCTCAGGCCACAGTTGAGGACTTCCAGATCCGACCTCATGCCCTCTATGTCCACTCCTACAAGGCACCTACTTTCTGTGACTACTGTGGGGAGATGCTGTGGGGTCTTGTCCGGCAAGGGCTCAAATGTGAAGGTTAGAAACACACACACAAACTTCTCCAAGATATTTCTACACTTCCTACAATCTTCTACAACCACACTCACATCTCGTCCATAAACCAACATGAGCAACACAATTTGGCCCAGGGACTGTAGACATTGACTGTAGTTATGGCACCCTGGCTTTTTTTAAATTTTTTATTTTTTTTGTAATTGCTGATTGAAGTTGCTATACCCTCTCATTTCATATGACTGCACTTAACATCCTCGCTGACTACAAATTAAGTTTAACAAGTCAATCCATTCAGCAGTAAAACATTTCATAAAGTCATAAATTCTTACACTGGTTTATCCACTGTTTATCAGTGGGGCCATCTTGTGGCTGATTTGCAAAGTGAAACATTTCTTCACCTTCCTGTTTGGTCAATTTGTGACTCATGTGATCAGTGTTTTTATGTTATAGGATGTGGGCTAAACTACCACAAGCGATGTGCCTTCAAGATCCCCAATAACTGTACTGGTGTGAGGAAGAGGCGTCTCTCAAATGTGTCACTGCCTGGACCGTCTCTGTCTGTCCCCAGACCGTTACCGGCTGAAAATGCAGTGGTCGTCCTGGATGAGGTGAGATCTTATCACTCGAGATAGAGATGAAGAAACCCCAAACTATGCATGAAGTAATGTTTATCCTATGAGTGAACGGAAATGAATGTGATTATTATTTTATCCACACATAAAATGAACTGGCTGAAGCTTTGACGGCATCCTAAATCAGACTAAAAACCAGGTGAATTGGCCAAGAATGTGAGGCAGTTAATCCACATGCAGTTCACAAGCTCAGTCTCTGCTGTTAAATGTTTCTAAACTCGTCAAATTTGGCTTTTTTCCACGGGTGAATCTCATGGGCCATGTTGTAGAATACCACTGATGCAGAAAATTGAATTGAGCTACACAGAGGTCTGTGGAGAGATGCTCAGTGTGGTCTTATGAAACAGTTTTTGCATAAGCTCACATTGGAATATTCGCCTGTCTGTCGTGTGTGTGTGTCCCTGCAAAAGGTCATCAGGAAATGTAATTATGCTAATAACATTAAAAGTCCATTGAAGTTCAAGTTTAAGGATCTTCTCACTCATTGGCCATAAAAAGAGAGAATGCTCAATTTATCCATTTAAAATCAGGACTAAATGTGCATGTGTGGTAAAACATGACAGATCTAATAACCTTATTTAGACCGCTGGGATTATTAAAACTATGCACAGTCATGCTAAGTTTCTGTGATCTTCCCTGGGTTCTTTCTTGTCTTTCGCCACCATGTCGTTATTCACTCTGTCTTTCCCTATCGCTCAAATTCTCCCTTTGTGGCTGTTCTTCCTTGTTGCTTCCTTCCTACATATGGTTTCTAATTCTTCCTCCCTATCTTTCCCCATTTACTCCATCCTCTCCAACCACAGCAGCAGAGGTCCCACCAGGAGGCAGGGAAGCGCATTCTATCCTGGAGCGGGAGGCCTATCTGGATGGATAGGATGGAGAAGACGCGGGTTAAGGTGCCGCACACCTTTGCCATTCACACCTACACGCGTCCTACAATCTGCCAGTACTGCAAGCGCCTGCTAAAGGGTCTCTTTCGCCAGGGCATGCAGTGTAAAGGTAGTGATACACAGTTCTCTATGTTTTGCTAAAGATTATTATGCACTTGACTGATTTTTTATAAATTTAATTTTCCAGATTGCAGATTCAACTGCCATAAACGATGTGCTTCAAAGGTACCAAGAGACTGTTTAGGGGAGGTGGACTTCAATGGAGGTGAGTTCTACATCCAGTTTCAAAGAGCATTATGTCTGCAGATAATTCCATATTTGATATGAATTTGCAGAGCCTGCCAGCCCTGGGCCAGACTCTGACACAACCATGGACACTATGGAGGTAGACAGCAATGATATGGACGGTGGAAGAGGGCTGGATGATCCAGAAGAGCCGTCCACCCCAGATGAGAGGATGTTCGACATGGATTCTCCCTTCCTGGATAGAGAAAAGGATGAGGAGCCCATCAAGACTATTAGGTAGGGAGATGTGAAAAATTCTCTGTAGGTGGCAGTGTGTACTTTATTTTTTTTAGCCATGCTGAATATGACTCTTCATGCAAACTACACAGTTTGTTTTTTTTGGCATTGTGCCTTCATTGAACACGTCAGTATAAAGTGAGAGGAAACAAGGCGAGAGGGGGGAAGCCATTCAATAAAGGTCACTAGCATGATTCAAACCGGGGACTTTGTGGTTATGTTTTAACCACCAGGTCTAACTGCCCAATTCTTATGTTTATTCTACAGCAGCAGCGGCGTTTTACGTTTCCAGCAGTATTACCATTGCTGCAAATATAAAACGCATCACTTCCTGTGCAGGATTTCTCTCAGGAAACTGACTTACCAGACACTGGGTAGTAAGAACAGCAAATTTTAGAGGCCACATAAACTGTCTATAGGTGAATTAAAATGTCATTTGCCCTCAAAGAATTATGATAATCATCAATAAATCTTCTTTTCATATGTTTAGCCCTTCTACTAGTAGCAACATCCCTCTGATGCGGGTGGTCCAGTCCATCAAACACACCAAGAGGCGGAGCTCTACTGTAGTGAAAGAGGGCTGGATGGTTCATTATACAAGCAGGGACAACCTGGTAAGACTGATAACCCCAAAAGCAAATCTGAGGAGCCCAGTCTGAGTGCCTGAGCTCAGCCTGTATGTTAAAGCTCTGCACACGCTTAAGTATTTTCCTCCTGAAATAAAAAAAAAATTGCTCTTTTTCTTGCTGTAATATTGATAGGTGGTGTATGTTTTGCCAACCTGATTTTTTTCAACTTTTTTTTTCAACAGCGGAAGAGACATTACTGGAGGCTGGACAGCAAGAGTCTGAGTCTCTTCCAGAACGACACCGGAGCCAAATTCTACAAAGTAAGCTTACAACTATCATCCCTGCTTGTCTTGTTCTTGGAAAAACATGTCAGTTACATTCATTAAAATGTCAGAAAAATGCTCAGCTTAAGGCAGGTTGATTCAGTGGCGAGTCTGTGGTGAATGATATTTGAAAAGCTCCTCAGAATTCAAAGTTTATGCCCACACCACTGTTGTATGATTCAGAGGTGGTGTAACTGAAGCCATTTGAGGTTGACCTATTTTCATATTCATGTGTCGTTGTCTCTGATGAGAAGTATGTAAATAAAAACTAGTGTGTAGTTGTGTGCCAAGAACTGCTGTGTTGAAAGTGTGAACTACACGGAGGACACTTCAGCCTGCTGAAATTTCCCCTGTGGTTTTACACCCTGTAGCCCGGTCTCTTCCCTACATGAAGTGAAAGGGTCATGTCACATCAGTTGCTATGTTTTAGCTGCTGTGTTGTCCAGAATGGGACATTTGAAGGGGTTTTGAAGGGAAAGAATGTGAATTTAGATGCAGAAGAACTCATTTTTTTTTTCAATCGTGATGTCAGTTCACAGTAAGTGCTAGCTGTCCGTTAAAATGATGTAATTTCACTGTGTAAAATCAGTGGTGCAGATTGTGTGAGTCTTCCCACTCTGTGCCAGCATCATAGTCATTACACTGCCACAGGGGCTTAATAACAGAGTAATTACACAGTGAGGCCTAAGGGAGGGATCTACAGCCTGTAAGGTAAAGACTTCCACATGTGTGTTGGTGGATGTGTGTGTAGTGTGTGTGCTGTGTAATTATTTCATTGTTCACGTCGCTCTATGTGTTTTGAGACTTTGACACCTCCTTGCTCTGTGGTCAGAGGCTCTGCGGGATGCTGTGTAGTTTCCAGTTCACTTGAGTGCGTGTCAAACAGGTGGTTTCATACACAGCTGTGTGTCTACAGTCATGCTTTTCTTCTTTCTTACTATCACCATCTTTACTGGTTGTTCAACAAGCCTGGAAAAAAAAAATCTGAATTCCCAATTATTCTGTCACACCCTGCATCCCCAGCACCGGAGAGGAAACCTCAGCAGGGAACGACTCCTCGGGGTGTGTTTACTGGCAGCTTTATGTGGTTCTTTATTATCAACTTGGCACTCTGCTACATGTTTCAGGATGCTAATTGAAGGCTAGCTGTAAATCTCTTCTTTGTGTGACCAAGTTTAATCTTTATTTCCTACACATTGCTTCATGGTAAAAGATTTTTGAGATAAAGGTTCTTTTGGTGGGTTTCTTTTAAAACTCCAGGAAACATTTCTCTAAGTTTCTATGCTGCTGCTCATCAGTGTGTGACCACTGTCCTACCCTCTCCCGTTTTCTTTAAACCTCCAATCTGATTAGTGGTGGTCGCGTGGTGGCTTGGTTACCAGGCATGGCAGCCATTTCCACCATTTGGAAGCCATAACAGCTCCTCGTTTGAAGATGAGACCCCTGTACTTATGGCTTTCTCTAAAGAACCTTTTATGGGGTGAGGGGGCTTCTCCATGTCTCTCTGCCAGACTGTGTCCTGTCACACTGAAACATGGCACCCACCCACATGCACTTACACACCCACCCACCCACCCACTCACACACTACCCGGTGGAGGAACAGTAGTTGCCGTGTCTTTCGTCTCAGTGGCTAGCGGTAGCGCCAGTGGCTCGTGCTCAGATGGGGCCCTTTGGCTGGCCCTGCCTTGTAATCAAGGAGTCAGAGCACTTCTGTTGCCACAGGGCCTGCTCACGTGACCTGGCCCCGCTAACCACAAGCACTTCATCTGATACTCTGTGGTGAGCCACGCGGAGGGAACAGCGTGTGCCTTTTTGAGCCCCCATTGGCTGGAAATTTTCTGTGTTTTTTTACTTTTTGACCCTCCCTCCTCTCTTTGATTCGACTTTGAAGGGGAAGGGGGGGACATTTAAAGTGTACTGCCACTGTCCTCTTTGGCGGTGCTCATAAGAGAGAGAAGAGGTAAGAAGAAAGTTAGAGCTGGGACTGCTAAAAAGAAACTTTAGGAGTGTGTGAGTGTTACTGTAATTAGTCTTATTTCTTTACTACTATTTTATTTATTTATTTTTTGTTGTTGTTTTGTTGTGTTTCAAATTATCCAACAGATATAACATGGATATTTGTGTGTTCTTATTAGTTGTTCTTTCTTGCTTCCACAGGAAATCCCGCTCTCTGAGATCCTCCAGGTAGAACAGTCCAGGGACTACAGCAATCTGGCTCAGGGCAGCAACCCTCATTGCTTTGAAATAATCACGGCCACCATGGTCTACTATGTAGGGGAGAACAACGGCAGCCACTACCACAGTCCTGCTCTGGCTGCCTCTGGAGTTGGCATGGAGGTGGCCCAAGGCTGGGAGAAAGCCATCAGACAGGCCCTGATGCCTGTCACCCCTCAGCCCAGCGTGGCCAGTGCTGCCTGTCAGGGCAAAGATCATAGTAAGTAGATCAATAATAATAATTAACATTGGGTTCTCTTTGCAGTGTTTTGGATGATCAAACACACTTCTGGCTGAAATTTGTAACAGTCTGGGAAAACCCTGCTGTAGTGCCTGCAGTCCAAAGGAAGTGAGGATGTTAAGTCACTGTTTTGAGATGACACAACTACTGAAACCAAGCTTGATTCTCATTAGTCAGGACGGAGGTGTTGTTCTCTTAAAGTTCAAATGAGGTCAAAAAAGTCACTTCAGGTCCCATGGTTATAAAGCCATTGTAGATTCAGCCAAGAATTCTTAGCATAGAAAACAAGAAACTTGTTGTATAACTTTTAAATTCTTCAAGACACACTGTCTGTAGATCTGGACTAATTTATTCATAAATAAAATTTAATCCGAAAATATAACTGTTATTTATGTGGTCCTGTCAATTGAAATTGAAGCATGTTTTCCAAAAAATAAATTCAATTTATGTGTAGCATCAGCTGAATGATCACATCATTAGGTTTTCTACTGGTTTTTATCTCTGGCTCTCCTCATTGGCTAACGCACAGAACTTGCCCCTGCGGCTGTCTAAATTCCCATTTTGGAAATGCATTGCATACTTGTACTATTCAGTCACACACAGCTTTCCAGATCAATTTTATAGCCAATTTATTGTGTAATAAAATGCTTCATTATGTGAGGCTGTGACTTATTGCATGCAGCTGCGATAAGACTCAAAGATTGTGGAAAAAAAAATACTAATGTGTGCTGTGCACCTCTGACCACAGAAATGTCAGGATTCACTTCCTGCTTTGTGCTTTGGTGAGTGGTGTTTTTTTTTTCACTTGTTGAATGTGAAAACATCATGTGTTTTCCTCTCCAGAAGAGCTGTCCATCAGCATATCTGTGTCCAACTGCCAGATCCAGGAGAATGTGGTAAGCACTGTAGAACTACTTTTTTTTCTCTTTCAGATGTTATTGCACAATTTCCCAGCACCCGGCTGCAAATTCATGCATGCATGTGCTATTAAAGTATCTGTTGTGGTAAGATCAGACACTGTATCCTACTGTTTGTTTTGCTAAAACATCCAGTGGAAGCTTTCTCTGCTGCACAAATGGGGAAGCTTTTTTTTGTCACGGGGTTTTCGACTTAGTTCTACTTCTGTTTTAAGTGAAAGTTAAATATTTGGCAATAGCAGAAAACATTCTGGAAGAGCAACAATTTGGTCAGACCACAAATGATGTAATTGTCACTGATTCCCAGTTTCGGCATGGAAAGTTTAGTTCATTGTTTCCACAGGAATAAGTAAATATAATAATCAATATTTCAAATTATATCTGTATAGGATATTGCCTCAGTGTACCAAATATTCTCTGATGAAGTGCTGGGATCAGGCCAATTTGGCATTGTGTATGGAGGTATGCTTCTATTTTTATTAAACATACATTTTATACTGTATAATGCAGCCCTATCATAGTTAAATATTATATTCTTCGTCTCTCTCTTTTTTATTTATTTTTTTTTTTTTTTACCAATTTAGGCAAACACAGAAAGAGTGGCAGAGATGTGGCCATCAAGGTTATTGACAAGATGAGATTCCCTACCAAGCAGGAGAGCCAGCTAAGGAACGAGGTAGCCATATTACAGGTAAGGTCAGAATCCATCAACAGAAACACAAACTAGTATGCTAAGCTTTAGCTGACTTCATTTTGTGCTGGTTTTCTCCAGAATCTGCATCACCCAGGCATCGTTAACTTGGAGTGTATGTTTGAGACGCCGGAGCGAGTGTTTGTTGTCATGGAGAAGCTGCATGGCGATATGTTGGAGATGATCTTATCCAGCGAGAAAAGCAAACTGCCTGAACGGATCACCAAGTTTCTTGTCACACAGGTCTGCGTCTGAACCTCTTCAGTCTTCAACATCATGTTTTCTGTATTCATGTGTGCTTTAACTTGAATGCTTTGCTGCCTCATGTATATTATATACTATACTATATATACTATATATTGCTGTATATCTGCCCCCTTCATGCTCAGCCTTTTTCTCTCTTTCCATGCCTTGTTTTGTGGTGTGATTAGCTTCTGCTCCAGCTCTTGGGCCTGTTTATTCTTGTGGTGAGCTGATTGGGGAGAATTGTTTACGGTTTTGACCTGCATGGCATCATGGCCTCCTCCCTGGCCGTGGATTACAGCCTGCAGTGTGGCCTGATTAGAAGAGCAGCAGGCTCCCGGGCCTCTGCAGATCTGTAGTCCCAAACGGGAGTGGGGCCATTAACAACAGCCCCATTAGCTGTGGCGGGGCCTGGCTCTGATGTGGCCAGGAGGACTTCTGTCAAAGCTTGGGTCAGGATAGCAGAGCCAGGCGCACTGTGGTTTTGGTACAGGGCCATAAGCAGACATGCGTGCAGTGCTAGCTTATGCCAGGCCTTGTGAATATAGATGAGATGATGAGATGAGATCATATGTCTTTATGTGAAGGTACTGGTCAAGATGGAAGTATTTAAAGGCATTAGTATGCTTATAGAGTCACTATTTTTCCATATGGCACTACCATGGACATATATTATACAAACCACACTATGTTTATACTCACTATACATTCAAGCATTTAAAGCATAGAGTTGACAATCTGGCCTTGTGTTTGCAACAGATCCTGGTGGCCCTGAGACATCTGCATTTCAAAAACATTGTTCACTGTGACTTGAAGCCTGAGAATGTACTACTGGCCTCTGCAGAGCCTTTTCCTCAGGTAAGTATATAGATCAGTATGAAGACTGTCTGTATATGAACTGTATTTTAAAGCAGGTCTATTGTTTTCTCAGGTAAAGCTCTGTGACTTTGGCTTTGCCCGTATCATCGGTGAGAAGTCATTCCGGCGGTCAGTAGTGGGCACACCGGCCTACCTGGCTCCAGAAGTGCTGCGGAGTAAAGGCTACAACCGCTCCTTGGACATGTGGTCAGTGGGAGTCATCATATATGTCAGCTTGAGTGGGACGTTTCCTTTTAATGAGGACGAGGACATTAACGACCAGATCCAGAATGCAGCCTTCATGTACCCCCCTACACCCTGGAAGGACATCTCTACAGAAGGTAGAACAGTTAAAGAACAGTTTGTTTGCTTCCTTTATTCTAGCCAAAATCCCCCAGTGTAGATTTGATCTTTGTTTCACAGCCCTATATTGTCTATAGGCCTGTAGTTTAATGTCAAACTGATACTCAGACGTGTAGCCACAGGACTGTCCTCCCCACCTACACGTCTAGCCTGTTTGAGCTTCGTCTGTGGTTCAGATGAATCACCTTCAGTTCCCTACCAACTGTCCACGCAGCAGCTCGCCCACTTACAGTCACTGTGCAATAAATCTGATGAAGGTGTTCATTTTTTTGCAGCACTGTCTCACCTTTTACAAATTTTGTCTTGTATTTAGTTTATTGACATAGTCTGCATATTGTCTCTCAGCCACAGATCTGATCAACAATCTTCTCCAAGTCAAGATGAGGAAGAGGTACAGCGTGGATAAGTGTCTCAGCCACCCCTGGCTACAGGTGACATATTTGTTTATCTGTCTTAATGATAAATTTACGCATCAAATGTCACGCTCTTTCTTCTATTCAGAAACATTCTTCAGCACAAACTATATTTTTCATACTGAATATACAAAAAGTACACAAGAATAAAAAAACAAATTT
>JAVQJX010171720.1:0-15983 GCA_036025115.1 Ambassis agassizii
CAAGGAGAACATGGGCAGCATGGGGACCTGCTCCAAGTGCTGCTGGTCCTCCTGCTTCAGCTGCAACTTCCCTGAGGTCAGTCTCACACACACACACACACACACACAGGCTGAGGGGGGGCCTGCATTAAACCTGCATGTGGCTCCGCCCCTGTAGGCTCACTACCCGGCAAGCTGCAGTCACATGTCTCAGTGGATGGACGACGGCGGTTATTATGAAGGGATGAGCATGGAGGCTCAGAGCAAACACCTCGCCAAGCTCATCTCCAAACGCTGCCCGAGCTGCCAGGCCCAGATCGAGAAGAACGAAGGCTGCCTGCAGTATGTCCCCCTGCGCCGCTCGCCGATCAGTGTATTGATCGGAGCGTATTGATGGTGATTTTCTGCTCTGTCCTCAGTATGACCTGTGCCAAGTGCAACCACGGTTTCTGCTGGCGCTGTCTCAAACCATGGAAACCGACACACAAAGATTACTACAACTGCTCTGCCATGGTGGGTCACATGATCATGTGAACTCATCCAATCAGCTACTGTTATTGATCCGTTTTTTTCTTCCTGCAGGTGAGTAAAGCAGCTCGGCAAGAGAAGAAGTTCCAGGACTACAACGAAAGGTGCACCTTCCACCACCAGGCCAAGGTACTGCTCAGACTTCCTGTTTCCTTTGATGACATCACAGCAGCGTGGCGAACGAGTCCGTTTTCTGTTGCAGGATTTCGCCATCAACCTGGAGAACAAAGTGTCGTCCATTAATGAAGCGCTGCAGATGAAGTCGCTGACCTTCGTCATTGATGCCTGCAAAGTCCTTGCGCAGGCTCGAAAGGTATCGGCTTCATCACCCTCCTCATAATCGGAGCCCGCAGGGCAGCGTGCCCACTGTTCCCTGCTCTGTGTCTGCAGGTGCTGGCCTACTCCTGTGTCTACAGCTACTACAACCAGGAGACGGAGAAGATGGATGTGATGGAGCAGCAGACGGAGGCCCTGGACCTGCACACCAACGCCCTGCAGATCCTGCTGGGTGAGACTGCGCTCTGCTGCGTCAGCCTGTGCTCTGTGACCCGCTCTCACTCTCTTTACTGGTTCCAGAGGAGACTCTGCTGCAGTGCACCGACCTGGCCTCGTGTGTCCGCCTGCTGAAACCAGAACACCTGAACACCGGTCTGGAACTAATCCGACGCATCCGGGAGCGCCTGCTGGCCATCCTTCAGCACTCCACCCAGGTGAGCACTGAAGTCCAGTTTGAATCCAGTCTGTATGCCGTCAGAAAATCAATCCAAAGCCAACGCGTTTAATGGTGATGGGAGTTTGAACTGGGCCGCCCTTTAACCCCCCCCCTCTGAACATGTCTGTCCTAACTGCTCTGTCAGCAACACAAAACTGTCCCGTGTGGACAGCTGATGGGTTGTTTCCTGCTTGTCTGTCCAATCAGGACTTCAGGGTGGGGTATCAGTCCAAGAACGGTCAGGAACCAGAGTGTACTCAGGCCTCTAACCTGTCCAACCACGCCGACGCCAACAAAGTGTGAGTAACACGCCGCCCTGTCAGGTCCTGTGACTCTGTGTCCCGCAGAGACCTGAGTCCCCTCTCTGTGTCCTTCAGGGCCAAGTTGGGCCGCACCTCGGTCTCTGGAGACTCCGACAACAACAACTACGCAGGCGAGGATTGTGGTGAGGAGGCAGAGGACGATGATGATGACGAGTATGACGAAGAGTACGTCCCCGAGTGGCACGAGGACTACGATGAGGACGACATTGACGAGGACGACTTCTTCTCAGACGACGATGAGTCCGAGAACCTGGAGAGGGACTTCAGCCCTTTCGACTAAGCCGGACCGAAACGCCTCGGGGAAGAAAGCGAGTTGGGTCCTGCCATGGCCCCGCCCCCTCCTGAGGACGCCAGGGACGATGGGAGACAATCAGAGTGATGTCCTCCTTCACCCCCTTCCCCTTTCCCACACACACTGCTGCACTGCTTTCCACTCCTGTTTCACCGTGTTTCATTTCAAGTACGGCAGGAGACGAGGGACAAAGACAGAAGAGTTTGAGTTTAATATTTAAATCCTAAAAAAACTTTACATTCAAAAATTCTGAATGTCTGGAAGTCAGATAAGACAGTAGCACTACAGCTGTATGATTTTGTTATCATAACCATCACTACAAACCAGTTTAATCCGGTCTAATCTCAGTCTGAAACCAGTTTAATCCAGATGAAAATGGAGGAGAATTTGTTTAAAAGCTAATTTAGAGTAAAAATGAAGAATCCAGGTTTTCTTTTTTCGGTCTTCGTGCTTTCATTTTTAATCCAGATTAGGGAACAGGTTTGCTCCTGTTGGGTCCTGATGTCTCCTGCGTACTGAGCCGCCTGCGCTCGGTTCTGGATCTGTTTCCCAGAACAAAACGTTTGTTTGTTTTCTTCTGCTGCTTTTGGGTCGTTCCTGATGAGTCCGGAAAAGGGATTTCTTTTGTTGCGTTGGGCCTTCTGGGTTTGGTTCTGACAGAGGCTGCCTTCATCTTAGATGAAACACTTCCTGTTTCAGATTTTCTACCTGTTGAAGAGTGCGATGTGTCTATGCATCTGAGGACGCCGAGCGGCTCGATCCGTCACTGTCACAGAGGACTCGGCGATGTGCGGGGCGCTGCAGCTCCCTGTCTGCTGTAATTTTCAGAGATCCTATATTCATATTGTTGATGTTCTATAACGTACTCTCTGGTTTCTTTGTCGAATAACTTCAGCCAGCAAACCGAATAAAGCTTTTTCTGCTGCAGCTGTCTCTTCCTTTGCTCACAGAAACAGGAAGTCTCCTCTGAATAAACTCTGATCAGACTCATTAAAATTCAATCACCGGCTCCTGAAACCTTTTGAGTCATAACAAACAAAAACCGGCAGGCAGTGTTTCCATGGCAACACTTCCTGATTTGATGTTGAGGGATGGTTAGAAACCCTACATTCTCTTATTCCTGCTGAAAAGGGAAACATGGTTTGACTTCCATTAAACCCCAAAGTGAACGTGTTTTAAACCCACACACAAAATCTGATCGGCGTCACTGCGGTGTCACACCTGAAGAGGACGGACACACACAGCACAGTGTTTTGACCGCCAAGCACCATCAAAGAAGAAGCAGCCGTCAACCGGAAGAATGCTGCTGCTGTCACACCAAAGAAGAAGCGAGTGGATTCAGATATTAATCAAACTTTGAAAATATATATATTATATAAATTTATTTACTTATTTATTTATTTACTGGAATGCGTGCGCTCGTCTGTCGGTCAACTGCAGTTCAAGCGACAACCTGTGGGGGCAGCGACGCAGCTTGCTGCACATTTTTCAACAGAAGAAGAAGAAGAACAGTCCGCCATTACAGAGAAGGCTCGGCGCTGGAACGTTTGAGGTTTAAACGGTTCTGTCCGCTGGAATCCGAGTCAGCCGAACCCGCAGGGCTGATCACGGAGCAGGAAGCAGCACTGTGCACCCAGCCGAAGAGCGTCACTCTCAGCGGGACGCTGTTCTGGCGATTAGCCGTTAGCTGCTGCTAACTGCTAGCTGCTGCTGGCTCCCTCTCCGCCGTCTTGGAGACATGGGGCGGGGAACGGGCCCGACACGGGGCAGGCCTCCTCTGGGACACCCGGGGGAAGACATGCCTCCATACGACATAGGGCCACCAGGCTGGGGGCCACCGCCGCCCGGCGGGTGGGGCGCGCCTCCTCCGGATGGATGGGGTCCTCCTCCACATGGAGGCTGGAGCCCTCCTCCGATGGACAGGTGGCCTCCGCCGCCAGAAGAATGGGGCCCTCCGCCGCCCGGAGGATGGGGGCCGAGGGGGCCGCCGCCTCCAGAATGGGACCCGAGGGGGCCTCCGGGTTGGAGAGAACCGCTACCCCCTCATCCCGACGACTGGCTGCCCCCTCCTGAGGACTGGGCCCGTCACCCCGATCACTGGAGACCTCCATACCCCCACGACTGGAGACCCCACCCCGATGACTGGAGACTCCACCCTGACGACTGGAGACCCCACCCCGATGACTGGAGGCCTCCAGGTCCCTGGGGACCCGAAAAGCATCTCCCTGCTCCGGTCTGGGGTCCGGAAGGTCCTCCTGAGCACTGGGGACAAGCGGCCGCTCCGCCCGCACCGGGCCCGCTGCCCCCTCCAGTCGCGGTTCCTCCTCCGGATGCTGGAGCTTTCGCAGCGCCTCCCATCCCTCCTCCTGGCTGTGCGCCTCCGTTCGGGTTCCCGGCCTATCCGCCCCCCGGCTGGACAGCAGAGGTGAGCCGCTGCTTCCTCCATCCAAACACTTTGTGACATTATTGATTAGCGTTGTCCCTTTTAAACGTATTGATGAGTTCTGTCTGTGTTCAGCCTGTTGTGGAAGAGCCGATGCCAAACCCGCCTCCTGATCAGCCAGAGTGGGTGAGTATTGATCAGTGATCAGTCCAGCTGGTTGGTCATGGAGTCCGAATGCGGTCTTTACAGTGATGCTGTTTGTGTTTCCTCTGTGTTCAGATCAAAGCTTTGATTTCAGCTCCGCCCTCAGACTCAAATCCAGGTGATCCTAAAAAACCTGCTGATGAGTGTGCTGACACCTTAAAGCCAGCCGAAGAGCCACCGAGCGCCCCAAAGCCCAAAGCCAGGCCCGAGGCCAACAAGGCCAGCAAAGCTATCGGCCTGCTGGGAAGACGCACGTTTGACAAGTAAGTCTGTCTGTCTGTGTGTGTGTGTGTGTGTGTGTGTGTGTGTGTGTGTGTGTGTGTGTGTGTGTGTCCATGAAGTCTAACATGATTCTGTGCCACTTGTTTCTTCTTCTGTGGTGTCTGTTGGGGTGTCCTCAGGCCTCCTCCAGGCAGGTCGATGGGCATCATCTCCTTCGTTGGGGTGAGTAGAGTCTTTCTGCTGAGGCGCTGCTCAGTGTTCTCGCCGAGTGATTGATCAGTGATCTGTCTGATCTGCAGCCCACATCTGGCTGCATTGAGAGAGAAGACCTGCAGAAGTTCACCTTCAGTTCGAACGTTTTCTTCGGGAACCCTAAAGCCATGAAGCCGGGGGTCAGAGTGCACTTCACCGCCTACACGGAGAAGGTGAGGAAGCCGTTTCTGTTAAAACCATCAACGCTGCTCTCTTCTTCACGTGTCGATGTCATGCACTGTGTGTCGCTAAGCAGAACAACGCCATAGCGACGGATGTCAAAGTGGCTCCAGGTGGGACGGAGAACGTGGACACGGACATCTACGAGGCGGTGGTCAGTCAGGCCATCGCAGAGCCACAGGTCGGTGCGCACGCCTCTCTGTGACCCCTCGTGTCCGCTCCCTGCTTTATGTTGGTGGTGTTGTTGTGCACACGCAGCCTGGGGAGCGCCAGTATCCCGGGCAGGTTTACGTGGACATCGGGCCTCTGAGGACCAACCTGACGTTTGAGAGAAAGGACAGCACGGTGACGCTGCTGAAGAACGACCAGGTACTCATCAACTTGCTAACTGACATCGTAACAGAAAAGAGACGAGCCACTAACATCAAGCCCAAGATCCCGGCCACCTTCAGCCACACCAAGGAGACCCGCGAGAAGGTGAGCGGCGCCGACGCCCGCACTCGTCTGTCTTTGTGTGTTCTAACCTGAACGTTTGCAGGGAGTCATCATCAGCCTGAAAGACAACGAAGGTGTCATCAAGTCAGAGGAACACGGCGAGCTTCCCTTTGACACCAGAGAGAACTTCAGTGACGTAGACTTCACAGAGGAGGACGTCACAGAAGAGGTGGAGTTCACTGTCATGGAGGTGAGGGTGCCCGCGCTTTGACAGGACGTTTGTCTGGTCTCGCCCCCACCCCCGTTTTATTAAGCTGTTTCTGTTTGTGGTCAGCTAAGGGTGGGAAAACGGGCCGTCAGGATCCAGCGCGTGAAGGAGCCCCTCCTCCTGACGCTCTGCACGGCCACGTCTGCCGCTGCTTCTGCCAACGCAGAGGCGGAGGCCAACGGCTCCAACAGCGACAATGAGGAGGACTCCTGCAGGCCGCTCAAGGGGGGGGACAAGGCAAAGCCCGAGCTGGGGCCCAACGTGAAGCTGGATATGGAGCTGTATGAGGGCATCGTCAGCCAGCCCATCATCGAACCCTCGGTGAGCCGCGCGGTGTGACCGGATCCTGTGTCAGTGACCTGCGGGCTCCATTAATCCCTGCTGTCCCATCTTCTCTCCAGCAAAACATGCCGGGTTACCCGGGCCAGATCCACGCCAACATCGGCCCCATTAGGACCAATGTGACCTTTGACCATCGAGACTGCAGCGTCACGCTGCTGAAGAACGACCACGTGTTGATCAACCTGCTGGTGGACTTGACGACAAGGAAAAGGAGAGCCGCCAACATCAGACCCAAAATCCCCTTCACCTTCAGCTACACCAAAGAGACACGAGAGAGGGTAACACACTCACACACACACATCCTGTGTCGCAGTGGTTACGGTACATTCACACGCTCTGTTTGTCTCTCAGGGCATCGTCGCCCATCTGGGCGCGGACGAGGGCCTCATCAACTCAGAGGAGCACGGTGAGCTTCCCTTTGACATCTGTGAGAACTTCAGCGATACCGAGTTCAACCACAACGACATCCAGAAAGAGGTGGAGTTCACCGTGACTACGGTGAGTCTGACGGACAGGACCGCACAGACCGGCCCGGGGAGGCTGAACTCTCATCGGCCATTTTGTTTCTGCAGGTAAAAAACAAGAAGAGAGCGATCCGGCTGATGAGGACGAAAAAGATCGATGATCAAATCCTCCATGAGCAGAAAAAACGGGAGGAAGAGGAGAAGAAGAAAAAGAGGGAGGAGGAGGAGAGAAAGAAACGGGAGGAGGAGGAGCGTGAGAGAGAGGCAGAGAGGAAGAAGAAGGAGGAGGTGGCAGCAGCACTGGCAGCTGCCAGAAACAAGGTGAGAAACCAGATTCACCGAAAAGACGGTTCACAGAGCAGAACTCCTCACCTGTTAACGCCGCGCCTTCTGTCCTCACTTCCTGCAGTGGACGCCTCTGGGCTTCACAATGAGAGACCCGGACACAAAAGATGACATCAGCAAAGAGCGCTTCGAAGGCACCGTCCTCAAAGCCATCAACAAACACCCACGCAGGGAGACTAAGAAGGAGCAGGAGGAGCAGGGGGAGCAGGGGGAGCAGGGGGACGGCGAGGGGCCGGCTGACGGAGAACAGAAGCTCCTCTCGGAGGTATGAGCGTCGGCCTGCTGCGGTTTGAGTTTGTTCAGGACAGAAATCAACATTCTTGTTGTTGCAGGTGACCATAAAAGTAGAGAAGACGGACACTGAGCAAAAGGAGCTGGTGGAAGCAGGAGAGCCGGAAAAGACGGAGGTGAAAAAGGAAAACGAGGAGGCGGAGGAGATGAAGATGGATCAGTCACTTGAAGCTGGAGGCGGAGCCAAATCAGACCCACAGATGGGCCGACTAGTGATGACCATTGACGGGAAACAGAAACAGCTTCCGTTCAGCCACAAAGACCTGTTAACCACCGCCACCATGCTGGACGGAGACAAGGTGAGCTGTCCTGCTGTCTTTCTGCGACGTCACAAAGCCGCAGGAGACTCTGTCTGATCTGTGTCTCGTCTCTAAAGGTGCGCTTCAACATCGCCACCCATCAGGAAACCAAAGAGGAGCGAGCCACCTACGTGGAAATTCTCCCCGACTCCTTTGAAGAGTCCATCGAGCACCGTCAGCATGTGAGGCTCAGGCAGGCCGCCACACGCCGTCAGCTGTGGAACCAACATTAAATGTGTGCTCTCTGATCTAGGGCATCGTGATCGAGTTCTTGGAGGACTCTGGTCTCATCAAATGCAGTCAGAACCCTCAGCTGTACTTCCACATGTCTGAGGTGATTGAGAAAAAGAAGCTGGAGCTGAATGAGAAGGTGGAGTTCAGCATCGCCCCGGTGAGTCTCGGCACTGCTTGTTCTGTGTTTTTGTAGGATTTCCTGCTCAAATACAAAGGTTTTTCTTAAAGCATGCGACCGCAGGGGGGGGGAACCAGGCCATCCGGATCAAACGTTACACAGAGAGCGTTTTCCTCCCTGTTCGGAAACTTGGAGGCGTCGGTGTTAACAAAGGAAAGGTAACCTGACGTTGAGTGTGTCAGTCACAGCACAGACAGGGTGGACATTCTGTGAATGTAAAAACTGTTCTAACTTTTGCCTTAACTTTTGGTAGATGACCATCAAGCTGACAAAAGTTTCCGATGATGAGTGAGTTAAAATTCAGTTTTCAAAAATTCAAAAATTCATGACTCAATAAGGTTTAAATATATCTTGTGTGTTTGTGATGTTTCAGGAAGGAAAAGCCAGAAGCGGAGAAGCTGAAGGCGGTGGTGAAACATCTCAGAGCGCAGGACAAAAACCTGAAAAGGGATTACAGCGGCACTCGGCGCAAGTACGGCCGCAGCAGGAGCCGCAGCCGGAGCCGCAGCAGGAGCCGCAGCCGGGCCAAGAGCAGGAGTGAAAGCAGGAGTCCGCCCAGAGACGAATTTGGCCGTATCAACAAAAGGAGACGGAGCTCCAGCAGTGACCGTAGGATCAGCAGACACAGGCGCAGCAGAGAGAGGACTCGCAGACGCAGCAAAAGCCGCTCTAAGAGCCGCAGCCGCAGCAAGGGGTCCAGCAGGAGCCGCAGCAGGAGCAGGGAGCGAAGCCGAGACCGGGCCTCCAAGAGGAGCAGTAAAATCAGCAGAGAGCGCGAAGAAAGCCACAGGAGGAGGAGGGAGCCCAGCCCCCCTCCCAGACGAGGGGGGGTCATGGACACTGAGCTGGCGAGGAAGAAGCGGGAACTGGAGGAGCTGAACGAGATGATTGCCTACAAGAAGTCCCTGGTGGACCCCAGAGGACTGGACCCTGGACAGAGGACGTGCATAGATTATGACCATGGCCGGATAGCTGTTCCTCTGACGGAGTACAAACCTGTCCGCTCCATCCTGAAGAAACGGCCAGAGGGACCAGAGTACCATCGTCTTCCTTACGAGGACCCTTACTACGACCGGCCGTACAGCTCCTACCAAGATTTGCGCTATGACGATCGCTATAGCGACCCATACGGCCGCCCCTATGCTGAGCGGCCGTATGATGACCGGCCGTACGGTGACCGCCCTCGGGCCTACGGTGAACCTGCGTACGGTGGGCCGCCGTCAGCCAGCTACCGCTACACTGACCGCTATGACGTTTATGATGAACCTTACGACGACCGCTACCCAGCATATCCAGAGCGTCCCTGCGATCCGTATCATCCTGTTAAACGAAGTGAGTCTCCAGAACTCTCCGGCCATGATCCCGCTGCGTCCACTTCATCTTCCCAACCCCCCTTCAGACCTCCGTCTCCCATGGAACCTCCTCCTAGAAGCCCCTCTCCAAAACTGAAGAGCACCACAACGTGCCACTTGCCGCAAGCAGAGAAACCCCCGCTGGACCGCTTTCTTGACATGCTGAACAAAAAGGTGGATGCTGAAAAGAAGTCCGAACATCTTCACATCAATGATGACCTGCTGCCCCATGAGCGGGCGCTTCAGGATGGCAGGGGCTTCTCTCGGATCGTGGGATTTACTCAGGAGCCAGCCGGCAGCAGTCAGCCGGTAAAAGTGGAGAAGGAGTCGAGCCCTAAGCAGACTCCAACAGAGAAAACCAGTGAGGAAGCACAGACGGAACCTTACGACAAGATCCAGAGTCTTCTCCGGACCATCGGCTTAAAGCTGAGTTCAGGAGAAGTGTCCAAACTGGCCGGCCGAGCCCACCAGAAAATGTACAGCTCCAAGTCCTCCTCCACAGAAAGGGAGACGTCGTCCTGCCCCCGGGAGGAGCCGCGCTCAGGCAGAACGGGCTCTGTTGAGTCGGATCACGTCCGTTCGCCCTCCCCTGTTAGAGCCTCCAGTTTGGAGCCCCTCAGCCGACGCAAAGCCGCTGTCTCCGTGTATGAAGGCTTCCTGGATCAGCAGGAGTTAGATGTGCTGACGAAGGCACAGCAGCTGCAGAGTCTTACAAAGGCCCACACCACCACTTCCCCCAAACCACCTCCCGGGCCTCCGCCAGCTCACTACCAGCATCCACCGCTGCCAGTCAACTGGCCGCTCGGCATCTCTTCCCAGATTTCCTCAACACAGGCTTCCACATGCAGCAGTGTGGCCGGTCCGATTCCCTCTGCTGAAGGTCAGCCTCCTCAGAAACTGGGACTGGCTCCTGGACCCCCTCCAGGTCCTCCCCCGGGACCTCCTCCACGGCGTCCAGGACAGCCTCCTCCAGGTCCTCCTCCAGGGCCTCCACCACGGCGTCCGCCTGGACAGCCTCCTTTTGCTCCGCCCTCCGGTCATTCCTCTTTGCTTTTCATTGGACAGCCGGACGCAGCTCCGCCCCCTAACGGTGCCTCCACACCGTTGCCCTTAGCGGCAGCCTCCAGTCCTCCCGGTAATGACCAGTCAGCCATCTCTACAACAGTGGCCCGATGCTTGAAGGTCATAGAGACGGTGAAATCGCTGTCTGCACAGACACCAGCCAAACCGGTGAAGACAGTCCAGTTCAGTCTGCCGTCGGAGTCCAGCCCGCTGACCTCAGTGGAGACCGACGAAGACATCAAGACGAAACAGAAGGAAAAGGTACGAGCAGCAGTGTGCGGTGCTTCTGATGTGCTGTGAGGGGCTTCAGTGTGTGTTTGTGTTGCAGCTGGACCTGTACAACCAGAGGCTGCTGGAGAAGAGAGAGCAGCAGTACAAGGAGATGCTGACCCGCAAGAAACAGGGAGAGAAGAGCAGGGACGGAGCTCCGCCCGGCCCAGGTATCACAGCACCTGCTGCGTGACTTCATGCTGCTCATGTTTTCATCGAACCGTTCTCCTCCAGGCAGCTTTTCAGACTTCACTTCAGTTTTATTTATAAAGTACCTTTTACAATCAAAACTGTCTGTAGGTGCTTCACAGAAACCAGAGCCTGAACCCCAACAAGCAGACAGTGGCAGGAAAAACCTTTAACAGGAAGAGACGTTGAGCAGTGAAGGTTCCTCAGACACTCGATCAGATCCGTCTCTACCATCTACTCTATGCTGTCTCATTAGCATAGCCTGCTTAGCCTGTTCTGCCCCGCTCGAGGCCAGTGCAGAGCTAGGAGCTAACGTAGCATCACCACAAAGACACTGATGATCGCAGCGACAAGGTTTGTTTGTTCAGCAGGTTACCCGTGATCCTCCTCGCCGTTAGCTGAGCGCGGCACATAGACGGCACCGTGGCTCTGTCTTCAGGCGCTTCGCTCAGCCGTTCGATACCCGAGATTGTTTGTCCCAGCGACCGAGAAAAGAAGCCAGCACAGTCAGATACACGTGCGGTCTGCAGCTAAGTGGACGAGGAAGCAGAAGGCATTGTTAGCTCGACACGTCAGCCGCTAGAGGACGGAGCAGCAGACACCTGCAGGTTCAGGTCGGAGCTGTGTGCGTCTCTGTGTCAGATCGTTTCCAGACACTTAGCTAGTCTTTACAAACATCCAGCTCGTGTTAAACCTACAAAGAGCGCCTGGTAGGTCAGGCTGTCTGTAGGAAACCTCGTTACCATCCAGCACTGAAGTAAACTGCAGAACAACTCGTCTGCCAGTTAGCTAGGTTTCAACAGGGGTCTGCACAGAGTTCAGATTTGATCATTGGACCGTCGTGCAGTGGAAACGACGATGTGTGCTTTACATCAGCAGACCAGTTCCTGTGCTTTGTTCACGATTGTTTTGCTGAGGGTAAGTCCTGCTCTCTGCTTCAGTTCTCCTCTCAATTTACCGCCATTCTCCACTGAAGACCCAGAGGACCGCTCGAACCCAGAACAAAGTAAACTCCTTTCATTCGTTTGCACTGAAGCTCTCAGTCGTAGTTAGTCCTGCTTTGTTTGAGTCCACAGAACACTCAGCTAGCTGCTTCAGGCCTGAGCTCTGAGAAATGAGTCTGTTCTGCATCTTATAGGTCGGATCATTCACAATCGGTGCATCTTAATGTTAAATGGAATTGACGTGACTTTTCCTCCAGACTGTCAAGAAGAATAGAATAGAAGAATAGAAGTATGTTAGCATAGCAAGCTAATGTTAAATCTGTTTTGTTTGGGTTGTCAGACGGCGCCGTTACTGTCCGTTATTACTGAGATGCTGCTAAACGTGCTGTTTGTAACATGCTAAGCTTGAATGTGCTGGTCACTGTTCAGAATAACTTGATGCTAATGTTAGCATTATGGTCTCTGACATACGAATAAGCAAACTGTCACACATACATGCTAACAGAGTGTTAGCTCAGAAAGCTAACATAACCCAGCCATCGGTTATTATTGATCGTTATTAGCACGCTGTCAGTCTGCTAACGCTAACGTGAGAGCTTCAGACATCCTTTACAGTCCATCATCCGTGCACGCTCACGTCGCGGCTGTCAGAGGTCTGCTCGGCCCTGTCAGTCTGTCACATGGTTAGCTTGGAAGCTAACTCGGTGCAGTCAGGAGTCTGTAGAGGTCGTCTGTCAGTGAATGTTCCATGCTAATGGGCCGTCCAGATGTGCTCAGATTTATTTGTTCCGACCTGTCTGAACTTTGCATTTCTTCCACTTTGAAGTCTCATCTTCACCCTGAAACACTCATTCAGGTCATTTCTGTTCATGCATCCCATTCTGAGCGCTCACAGGCAGATCAGCCGGGTTCCAGTGTGAAGTCGAGGTAACAGAAACGTTCACTTTGTGTCGTTAAAGACGCAGCAGCCCTTTAAAAATCATCTACTGATGCTCAAAAAAACGATCATTTCCTTTTCCTGACTGAAATACTGGACTCAACAATTAGTGCGTTTTATAATTATAGAAATATACATAAATCACTCATTTCCCCGGGGACTCTCCTTAGGGACTAAGAAAGTATTTTCTATTCTATTCTAATCTAATTGGATGCACTGGTAGCCAGCCGTTTGCTTTGCATGAAACGTGCAGGTCGGTTAGCTAGGGACACGAGGCGGACAGCTGAGCGCTCTGATGTTTGATCTCAGCGGCTTCTCCTTTTAAAATGCAGAATGCTTTTGTCTTGTCCGTGAAGGTAGGTGATTACTTTGAATTATTTTGATCTTGTAGTGATATTGATGGAGCTGTGAATGGAAAACAAATCACCAATTGATAAAATGAACAGAATGTACAGATTCATCTGCTTAAATGAAGTCAGCTGTAATGGATCACTTTATATTGATCACGTGATGAGATGAGCTAAGAACAGAAGTAAGAGCTGAACAGAAGCACAAAGTCAGCACAGCTGGAGCCACGAGGCCGAAGAAGCGTTTGTTTCACAGAGACCTGCAGATCAGGGCCTGTTTGTGCTCTTCTGTTCTGAACAGAACGCAGACCGGGTCTGCAGGTCTTTGTGAAAGCAGCCGACGATGACCTGAGCTCAGATGTTCTGATCTGAAAAGATCTGTGACTGAATGTAGATCCTCTCAACGTTTCTAGGAAAGCCGATGAGCAGCGAGCCCAAGAACGTCTGGATCTGTGGTCACTCACTGGTGTACTGGGCCGAGTCCCGAGCCAAGTCTCCCGAGGTAGGTATGCAGCTGGGCATGGATCCCAGCAAGGTGGCCATCTGGTGGAAGGGGATCCAGGGCATGACGTGGTCTCAGCTGCTGCCCCAGCTCCACCAGCTCAAGGTCACGTGGCCCAACCCGGATGTCCTCATCATGCACTTGGGTGGCAATGACCTGAGCACCGAGAGCCCCACGGACCTGCTGGCGTCAGTCAAGAAAGACCTGACGTCCATGAGGAGCATTTTCCCACAGTGCATCCTGGTGTGGTCCAACATCCTCCCACGAAGGGTGTGGCGCCACTCGGCAGACAGCCACGAGGTAGACCTGGTCCGCACCACGGTGAACCGCAGGATCCACAACATCATCTCCGAACTGGGTGGCACCTCGCTCACCCACGATAACATCCGGTGCGGCGCAAACACGGGCCTGTACCGGGCCGACGGCATCCACCTGTCGCACAAAGGCATCGACGTTTTCAACCTGAACCTGCAGGACTTTCTGGAGAAGTGGGAGCTGGAGGTGAGCGCCGCCTCGGACAAGAGTTAAGAGGAGGTCATATTTTTATGTCGTTTTATTTGTGATGACAGCCGGGCAGGCGCATCAGAACATAAAAGCCCATTTAAATAATAAAGCTCAATAGCCCAGTCTTTTTTTTCTGCTGCCCGTGTTTGTGCTTTTGTTGAGAATAAAATTTCAAAAATTGATCCGAGTCAGTTTTCCTGCTTTTATGATGTTTTGTGCACGTCTGGACCTGACCCGTTTTCCAGCTGTTGGTCTCTTCTGTTCAGTCTGAGAGGCCTGTCGACAGAAAAACATTGAATTGTTTTGCCATTAAAGAGCAGATGAGGAAATGTATGTGACAAACAGATGAGCAGCCTGCAGGCCTGATGTGATGAGCTGTGTTTACCTGTGAGAGCAGGCCAGGTGAGTGTTTCCTCTGCAGGTTGTGACGGCACAGTGAGAGGACGCAGCAGAATCTAACTTTAAAGCAGCTCTGTGACGCCTCAGCTGAGCAGTCCGGTTCTTTAACCACCCTAACCCTCCACCCCTCTGTGCAGCACCGGACTCCACCTGAACAGGAGCTGCTGTGGCCTGTCCGACGTGTGGTGTACTGCACCTTTATGAGCCATGAGCAGAGTCAGGGAATTCTGTGTAACAACACGAGGTGAGTCTGACTGCGGATTCTTCAGAGGAAACACGAGACATCCGGCCTGACGCTCACCGTGGACAAGTCCTCACGTCAGTGAGAGCCTTAAAGGGACAGTACGTCTACAGTGTGTGTGTGACTGTAGCCGTGAGGAAGAGCCGAGAGGCGGAGATGAAAGTGATGAGGTTCTCTTTAGGATTAGGATCAGGTTCAGAGACGAGCTGGTCTGAGAGGTGGAGCCCTCAGAAGATGAAGAACGGGTATTGCTTATTTAATGTTTTTCTGTTTGGACGTCTCGCTGATGACCTGATGAAGCTGCTTGTAGGAGAAGTGAACATCCAGAAACCTCTCTTCAAGTGTCTGAATGAAATGAGCTGTTTGAGAATCTTCATCATTCATATGACAGGTTGTTTCTGATGTTTTGTTAAATAAACTCGGATCTGAGTCATTTGATGAGTTTCTCGTGTGTTTCTTTGAAGTGAAAGTTATTTGCTACTTTTTATTGAAGTTCATCAGACTTGAAATGCGGAAGCTGCTGCCCTGCAGTTCTGGGATCGGCCTGCGGGGGCGGCGGCGTGCAGTCTGCCGTTCACTGACCACAGAAGAAGAACAGTAGACGCAGGCGCAGACAGCGGCGCCTCTAATCTCCACCGCAGCTTCGGACCGACCGCAGCACCGCGTCTCTTCCTCCGAACAGCCGCACTCTGGTCCCGGACACAAGCACCACCTCCGCGCAAGGACATGTACCGTGGGCGGCCTCCGCCGAGAGGTGGCTACCTGCCGCCTTTCGAAGGCCGCGGTCCGCCTCCGCCGAGGCCTTATCCTGCACCGAGCTACAGGGACGACAGGACTCGGCCCAGGCCTCCGCACCACCCGACCTACAACGACTACGGCCACGCAGACTCCTACCGCCGCTCTCCGCCGCACAAGAGTTACCCTTCTCCCGGGGCAGGAAACCACCGAGGCGGAGAGTATTGGGCCGGTGGTCCGACCAGAGAGGTGAGCCCGCCTTCCCCACACGCAGCGGGGTCCTCCGTGTTATTGTCCCACATGGACGTCCATGTTAGCCGAGAAGACTCCAGACTCCCGCTCAAATGTTCTTTATTTACACACAGTTTCACACAACAAACCTAAAACACACACACACACACACACACACACACAGACAGAAACACAGACAGAAACACAGACACACACACACAGACAGACAGAAACACACACACACACACACAGACAGAAACACAGACAGTAACACAGACACACACACACAGACAGACAGAAACACACACACACACACACAGACAGACAGAAACACACACA
>JAVQJX010171776.1:0-11436 GCA_036025115.1 Ambassis agassizii
ACACACACACACACACACACACACACACACACACACACACACACACACACACACACACACACACACACACACACACACACACACACACACACACACACACACACACACACACACATCTCTCCAATAAAGGGCTTTCTCTCTTCCCTTCTCCTTTCAAAAATCATCGGATTTATGACAGTGGATTTCGGAAAAGTTCTTCGCCAATTTTGATGCCTGCTAAGTACCCCCGGCAGGATTCGAAGAGGCCTCTTGATGTGTGCACTCCACTGTGTTGTGAGCAGTGTATTGTGGTCAGGGTTATCAACTGAGGAGGGTAAAAAAAAAAAAGGCAGTGGTACGCACTGCATAATGATAAGGTTCGTTATACTCATCAAGTGCTGAAAGCAGAGAGTGAGAAAGAGCATGTGTGTTTGTTTAGAATCAATAGAAAATCACATTTAATTTGTGTCGTGCTGCCGCTCCCTCCTTTTTGCTTTACATTCATAAGCAGCAGATTGCAGGAGATGGCTAGCTTGCACTGTAGCGGCACCATTATGGCAGATGCAAAGGAAAAACGGCGGTGGATGAAATGACCGCTTCCACTGACAGTAAATTGAAACTTAACACTGCAGCACAATTTACAAAGGCATCATAAAAGGCAGTGACTATCTCAGGATAGACTTGTAAAAATGCAGTGTACATGCTGTAAATTGTAATGAAATACAGCAATGACTTTCCTCTGATCTAGAAATAAGCAGGAAAAAGTTGTGCGATATCTGATGCAGGATTTATTGTGCCACGCTTGTATAGGCATGTGTGTGTGTGTGTGTGTGTGTGTTCTTTACGTCTAGACACAGGAGGCAGACAGTCACCTTCACAGCCTGCTATCCTTCCGAACTGCATTTCTCTCTGTGGTGATGCTGGGTGGCCTGTGTGTGTACAATAGTAAATCCAGGATTGTGTGAGGCGAGGTTTTGACTGGCTGCCTGCCGTCTGACTGTCTTGACAGAAGGTCTGGCTTTGGGCAGGTGCGAGACGAGGAAGAGCCAGGTTAGACTCAGTTAATAAAGCCTCAACCAGTTCCTCAGTTGTGCCCTTGGAGATCGCTTACATCAAAGCACCAATCAAAAACTGGTGCAGATATAATTTGTCATCAGGGATTTCCTGCTGGAGAATTATAGAGAAGATCCAGGCCGATCAATACTATGGATTTTCACTGCAGTGGCTGATTGTCCAATTGCCGTGAAACATGTACCGAGATAAAAGGGCACGCCTGCCATTTTGTAACAGACTGCCGAGTCAGCATAGGGCCTGTCAGATACTTATAGGCTGCTGTGATAGAAAATTATCATGCTGCAGTGTCCAAGTACTATTTAACAAATTTTCCCTCCATGGGACGTGATTCATCACAGATCCTCCACTCTCTCTCTCTCTCTCTCTCTCTTTCTGCTTTTGAGGGGGCATCACTCTGCGTCATTGTCAAAAGGGGCTCTGGCCACACATGGATGGTGTTCAAAGGGAGCAGACACACACGGATGCCAGTGCAATGCAATCCCTCCGCTAAAAGATGTCAACTAGAATTAAGAGAGACGTCAGAGGAATATGTTAAATCCCCGAAACACCCCTCAACACTGACCACTTTAAACCATTTAATACTGACTTCAAAAATAATAGCTTTAGATCAACTTCACCCCCCACAAAAAAAAAAAATACAGTTTATTGTGGAGCAGTTCTGTTCATAAACACACCACCTGTGCTGACCTATTCTTAATGTGAACAAACCAGGGCCAATACATGATGTCATGCCCTTAATTATGCATATATGAGCCATAATACTGTTAAAAGGAATATTCTTTATTAAAAAAAGAGAGGGAACACTGTGTTTTTGTACATGGAGGGTTTGACTCACTTTTAGAGGCAGCCCCAAGTGGCCATTTGAGGAACTGCATGGCTCTGTTCACATCTGTGTGATAACACTCTGCAGTCTCTAAATTTCTGTTGTTTGTTGTCCAGGGAGCAGACGTTGGAGACTAGGATGGACATAAAGGAGGGTCTTTTTCCAACCTAGCACGGACAGCTGGCTTTTGTGTTGTACTTGAGTGCCAATTAGGAAATGCTTACATACACTATATGGACAAAACTACGTGGACACCCTGCCACCATTTGGTTCTCTGGTCCAACCCATAAAAACATTGTGCTAAAGTCTGATGAAGGGTGATGAGGTCAGGCGTTGTTGGGTGGCCTCGACGTCAGGACAGGCAGGCTCTCCCACGCTACACTGCAGAGATCGCTTCTTTGAGCTTTTTGTGTTGAAACAGGAGGTTGACAAGCAGACAAAGTTATCATATAAATACTCATTATATTGTGTTGGAAACATTTTGAGGACATTTTCACTGGTTTGTCCTTAAAGTTCACTGATGAATCAAAGCTACTTCCATATGGTGTCCATAAACTTTTGGTCACATAGTGTATGTAAACATTTTTCTCCAGTATTACGCCTACACACTGGCAGAAGTGTAAACTGTGTCTCCCATAATGCAGCTTTATCAGGAGTATCAGATAGATTAGAGGAGGTCTGATGATTATCTCACAAGAACTGGTTTTCAGGGAAATTCCTGTCAAATGGACACAGCAGCTCATGTCATGGAGCTGAAAACAAGCGTTTCAGAGTGGGTGGGCCTTGTACAATGGAGCAGTGAATGAAGCCCAGGCATGTCTGTCTTTCTTGTATATGCAAAGGCAGTCTCCAGACTGAGGGCAGCGACTTATAGGGCTGCATGCCAGGCAGAGAAAATGAGAGACTGCAGCTCAGTGACAGAAGCAATGACCCTCAACTCAACCATCTTTTACTGTTTACGGATGTGCTGTTGCTATTATGACCCACTTTTAAAGCCGGTGCCAGTTTAGAACATTATTTTCATGTATTAAAGGAGAGTTGGCAGGATTCTTCATATGGGGTTGACTAAAAGGTTAAATCCACAGGAGTTCATTCTGCTGTCATGTTGTTCTGCTCCACATTGAGTTTTAACTTCAGTTTGAACAAAATTTTACTGAATTCATGCAATTTTCTGAGCTCAAGCCAGCGAGGTGGACGAGCAGTCAGCAGCAGACGAGGGCAGTGACAAACAGCTGCAGTCAAGATGGATTTTCCCAGCAGCCTTTGGGCTTTACAGGAAGTCACAGAAACACTCACATCCTGTTAGATCTGTTTTTCTGTGCAAAGGAATCGACTAGGAAAAGGCTGCAGACTCCGTTATGATGATGTTTACACTGTCAAATCAACAATCAATTTGAAGAATTCATTTATATATTACAGATTAAAACTATTAAAGTTTGTGGAGCCAGACGTTCATGTTGCTGTGATGAATGTCAGAGCATGTTAGGATCAAGTTGGACAGAAAAAAGTTACTTATTTAGAGTGAGTTAATTCACAGCTGTCTCTATAGAGTGTATGCATGAGGGTGAAAAAACGACAACATGTTTTTTACTACTCAGTACGTTAAAATATTGTCTATTATTATCATTACATAGAGGCTTATAATACATAGTAAGTAATGATGAAAAACATGATCCCGTACAACCCGACTACTTACATCTATTGCTGTGTCCCAATTCAGGGTCTGCATCCTTCGAAGTGTGCATTTCAGGGCTGCTTACGTCACAACACTGCGTGAAGTTTGTCCCAATTCACCAAAAATCCAAGGGTCCTTCAAATACATCCTCATTTTCCCTGAATCCGGAGGATGCATAGCTACCATCCTTCGTGTCCTCGCATATCCCAAGATGCTTTGCGCGCCTATCTAGCTGTTAAAATACATGACATTAATAACGTAGCCACTGGAATGTGTAGGACCGGCAATGTGATGTGAAATTATTAAATCCATTCCTCTGTTGTGTTGTCGGTCCTCTTTTCTTTTTCCCGGGCTTGGGGGGCAAAAGTTATGACGTCCGAAGGCTGGACCGTCCCATTTACCAACGTTTGAAGCAGCCTTCGAAGGATCCTCTGAAGCTGTAGCCTTCTGGAGACCGCGTAGGCTGCGTCCTCCAAAGGATGCAGACCCTGAGTTGGGACACACCTTTTATTTAGTTTCAAGGCCTCTGTAGGCTTCAGGCTTTGATTCCTGGATTTTCCCCGTGAGGAAGGAAACAGGCCACATGACAGTGTTCACGGACTGCTGTTTCTTATTACCTTTAGTTTGAGCAGATAACTGTTTCCTTAAATGATGGCAGCCATGTTGTTTTTCCACTCAGTCTTAGGTTGGAGTGGTGGTGAGGTCTGTTGTATGATCAGACTCTGAGGAGCATATTAAACTATTTTCAAAGAGGATTTTGCTAATAAATAAAGTCTATTGATGGTTGCAATTCTTTTCTCTTGTATAGTTGGTAATTTAACATGGAGGTCTATTGGAACTGACTTGTTTTTGACACCTGCCTCAATTGGCCTCTCAAGGAAATGCAGGTTTTATTTTTATTTTTAGCTTATGAAGTCGTTGTTGAACTTATTTCATCAGTTAAGATGTGTAATGTTGCTGTTTTATTGAATCTCTGTGACTTTCCGAGTCCGTTGTTGTCATAGTGCCCTCACATATTGTGTCTGTGTACGTACAGTAGTGCTGCCATCCTACCGTCCCTGCCACACCACCTGTTTTAGTGCAAAGTACTCTGCCAAAGAGCGGGAGCATGAATAAAAGTGCCGTCGCTGGCATGCTGCAGAGATGCTGAAATAAAGACTCCTGTTATAATTAGTTCAACAGCAATAAGATCTTCTGCACTAACAGCAGAATCTGTGTCACTGAACAGCCGGCAGCTGTGACTTTTTTTTTTTTTTTGCCATATTTTCCTTAACCATTATTCTTTCTGGATTGGTGGCTGAGGTTACAGCCTGCATATTTAGAGCAGGCTTCACTTTAGGTCAGCCCGGCTGGACTGATTCTTTGCAAAGTCAAAGTATGACAATCACAAAGCTTACTATTGTGTCCTCCGTCCTGCTACCTGTCTCAGATGACGGGCGTGGACATGAGTGTTTTGGGAATGAATTCATACTGTACGGTAATGAGGACTTGCATGAGCTGTAATTGTTATTATTGCCAGACACAAATTGAAAAGCATAACCTGTCTGACACCAGCTATCAGTTGTCATTATGTGGGAAAACATGGCCTCATTGCAGATAGCTGTCTGTTGACACCCAAAGTAATTGAGGAGGTAGTCGAGCTGTTGAAGGCTCTCAAAGGGGAGGACGAACACTTGATCAGAGCATTTTTATGTCTTCGGAGATGATTTGATTTCACATAATGTCTATTTTACAGCCAGATATGCCATTAATTTGCATGATAGCGAGCCAAAATGTGACATTTTTATTTAGACGTTCCCACAATGTTTGGAGAACAATTGGGTGGTGTTTTTTCTTCTGTCAGTCTTTCAGAGCGCTGGCGTCTCATTATATCATATCTAACAGAGCAGTGAATAGCTGCCTCTCTCCTCACATTGCTGTGTCAGGTCAATGTGCCATTTTTTAAGTGGTGACGGGAGGGAAGGGGTGGGGAGATGATGGAGGGGGGGATATGCTGTTGACAGCGAGATGATGATTTCACATTTAACTCTTCGTTGTTGTTTACCAACAGCAGAAACTAGTAGAAAGAAAATCATTACTTTGAATGTATTTTATATGTACAGCAGCACAAGTCAGTGGACTATTTCCTGTTAAGTCAGGCTGGCAAACTGGGCAAGTCTGTGCTTGGTGCCTGAAGCGCTGAAGCGAGAACAAGGGGCTTCTTTCCCATGAACTGGAGCCAAGTGCCAGCACTTAAGGTGAAGGGCCGAGGCGCTGGAGAAGTAATTTAATCTGAGGCTCTGCCCAATTCCCTGGGCGGCCGAGTTTAAGAAAGGTCACGGAGAGAAACAGGCACCGGTGACCCCTTCCCAATTACGGGCGCTACAGCAGAACATATCACAGCACCGTCCAAAGTGACAGTCATTTAGCAGCAACTCATCTGAGGGGAGGAAGTGGGAGATGGATGATAAGGAAATAAAAAATGATTTGCCAGGACCTGTTAGCCACTTCTCCACACAGGCTTACCGCCCCCCCCTCCATCCTGCTCCTCCCTGTCTTATTCACACACACTCATACACTCTCTCTCCCTCTCTTTCTGTCTCTTCCCACCCCCTGCCACCCCTGCTGCCCATCTCCCTCCTGCTCCACAGACACGTGACGACTCCGCATGATTATTGGCGCAATCACTCATGTAACAGCCTGCCCAGCTTTCCGTGGGGGCTCCAGTATTTGTCACTGTCACTTCCCCAAGTGCTCCGCCATTGTCTTGGAAATTGTATGTGTAAGGCAAGAGATGCCTGTGACCCACTTCGACAAGGGAGCCAGCGATGTGAGGGCGCTCATCACACAAAAAAACAGCAGTTTGATGTGTCCTATTATGTGTCCCAGCAAGAGCCATAAATAATTGTGACAAGTTTTTTGTTGCGCGTGAAAGTCCTTGACTCTGCCTCCTGTTCCAGCACCTCCTCTCTCGTATGGAGACGCTGCCAAGCACCCCCGATGATAGATGGCACGGTGCAGCAAATGACAACGGGATAGATTTTTAGTTTGTGCTTTGGAAGGGATCAGTAATGGTGCTTTGCTGTACAAAGCAATAAAAGAGAAGGACAAGAGACAGAGGGGGGAGAACGAGGGGAAAACAACAACAAAAAAAGAAAGATCCATCGACGCCGGAGGGGGAGGAATGATAGCCTGGTGACGCATGATTTTGGGGCATTTTAGCACTTAGATATATGAAATCAGAGTTTGTCAAAACATAGTGTGGAAAAACAGACATAAAAAATGCATTTTTTTTTTGTTTTATATTGTCCACTCTAACAGAAGAATAAAAGGAGAAATTGATATGCCCCAGTACAACTGCATTGTTTCTGCTGTTGTTCTTTTCCCTGGACAAACAGAGGCTGTATGCAGTTGTTCAACTATTCATTTGAGTACATTGTTTTTGCTCTTTGTTCCTTGCCAAGCTGTGATTTCAGACTGCTTAGCAGCGAAAATATTCTGTGAAAAATCGACGCGGACGTTAGATAAAGTACCACCTGCGGGCCCTGGGTGCCAGGCGGGCAGGATACCGCTAGACAGTATGATCAGTCATGGTAATGAGCGCCAGGCTGACATACATGCTTTGAATTATATGACTTTGAGGCCTCAGCACCCTCGAACCAGGCCTCCGCCATTAGTTCAACCACTCTGTGCTTATCTCAGAGTCAAGCTGTGAAGTTTTAACAACGCCATCATTCCCATCTTTTTTCCTCCCTCTCTCTCTCTCTCTCTCTCTCTCTCTCTCTCTCTCTCTCACATTCAAAGTTTATTTGTTCAAAAATGATCCGTCAATAAGTGATGCAACATCATGTAATTATGTCTGCCATCATGTTTGTCTTCTTTAGCTGACCGCAGATGCATTTGCTAATTGTATTCCGCTTCCTCTATATCGCAGTTATTATTAATTTATCTCTTAAGACTACTGCAGCAGTGATGATCACTCATGTCGCCGCATTCGATAGTTAAGAAGTGCGCTTCCGTAAAAATCCATCATGTACATCAATGCACATTACTGAGGTAATTAAACAGGAGGTAATACTGCCAGATATCGTAAAATATCAAGGGGTGATCATACGCCCCTTAACACTGCACAGCCTCAGCACATAGCGGGAAAAAAAATCCAACACACAAATGTAAATGTAATTTGTCTGTTTTAGAGTATCTGTACCTTACCCTGTGAAAAATACTAATTATTTGAAATATACTGATTACAGCAAGCTGAGAAAGTGGCATTAAAATAATTACTCGTGAGCCCTCTCAGAGTTTGTACATTTAGCACTGTACCACCATTAGGAATAATCTGTCCAATTAAAGGTTGTGTAATTAATTAAGTGCACATTCTGTGAAGAGGAGAGGGGAGAAAATTTATCAACCTGCTGAAATATGACCTATCTTGTCCAAAAGACTAATATGTTTAAACAAAAGATGAAAATTGATGACAACATTATTTGTAACAAAATGCTCACTGTGCAACTATGATGCATCTGTACTTGGATTTGGCTTCGTAGCATTGTCCTCACAAAAAAAAAAAAAAGAAAATCTGTGATGTATTACCCCCGCCTGCCTGGCAATAACTTTCAATGAAGGGCGCTTTGCCTATCTGGAGGAGCAGTCTGTTACTTTATCCCACATCTTAGGCCTTCACTGAAAGCATCATCTGCTAGGTTAAGATGCTGTAAACGCAGATTGTGTTGTAGATGTAGTAACAGGCGTAGCAGGATGTGAGTGTTGGCGCTGAGTGGACATCCTGATACCAAAAGTGTAGTAGAGCAGAAAACATCTTGCTGCGCAAAACCTGTCAGGTCATTTCTGTTGGAGCGAGAAAATTTGAGCCAATGTCCTCAGTGTGTGCGTGTGTGTGTGTGTGTGTGTGTGAGAGAGAGAGAAAGATGCCAAGTGCACATTCTTTCACCTGCCATCAGAGTTTTGTTGCCAGCTTTACATATGGCCTAGATCTGCACTTCAGGGAACAGGCGTCATAGTCCAACATTTAGTAAAATACAAGTACAAACACACGTCTTAGTGCTAGCATGGCCGAGACGTATATACACCGTGGGCATACAGCAGTGACACATTTATTTAAGAGCCACCGCTGAGCCGAGCACTCAGGAGGAGGAGAGCTGTGGTCAAATGATTCCAGCAGTATAACAGCAACGTCCATTTATAAATAAACACTCACACTAATGGTGAAGAATCTGAGTGTCGAAAAACCACCGAGACACTCCTGAAGGTGGTCTTTGGATGCACCTGACTACATCTGTTATAGTGTAAATGCTAAAACTTGGACATAACAGGAAGATTCATCAGGAAGAAGGACCTGTACAAAAAGACTATTAGCTCCGAAAACACGTTTGTTTTAGTTAGTCATTTAGTAGTTAAAGATAAGTTAAGACTCCCTAGCTTTGTGTGAACTGCAGCATCATTATAATACCACCTCTGTGTGACTGAGGAGCCCGTCCTCACCAGAAAAACTACAGTCCCGACTGTGTCTGAAAAAGTGAAGTTTTCCTTGTAAAATGTCTGAATTCATCCAACACCCTCCCCTGTTTTTGATGCCTAAACTCAACCAGTGGATTTGATGCAAAAGTCGGCAGCAGTTTAAAACGTTGTGGGAAAGAAGTTCATCACACTGAAATGAAAGTAAAAATCTAACCGCACAAAAATGAAAGTAAATGAAGCAGCAACCATTTGGACTTGAACCTGGATCTCTGTGGTCTTTGCTGATCCACCCAGCCCACCCCCCCCCTCCCTCCAAGCGCTCAGCCGTGCGTCTTTATTGGTCTCCTGCTGGTGTCTGTGGACTCTGTCTCCAGGTTTTTGTCCCCAGCAGACTTCAGTCAGAGTTTATCTTTGTCCATTCCTGTGCTGGACTCTGCTGACTGTCTTCTCTGACTCTTCAGGTCCACACTTGGTCCACTAGTGTCTCTGCTGTTGTTCTCAGCTCTCACAGCAGTTCTTCTAACTTCAGGCACAAACTTGTATCTCCTTCTCCTGCTTTGTTTTTCTCAAGTTTAAACTATTTCCTTACTCCTAAGTGCTAATCAAATGATTACTTTTTTTTGCTATATTTAACAGAATCTGGGGAAAAGAATGACATTTACCTGGAGTCCTGTTATTTTTGTCTCCAACTGTATCTGAGGAAGTAGAGAAGCTTTGTTAGAGCTCCTGACTGTGTGAGTATTTTAACCTGCAAGTCATCTACCTAAATGTGGAAAAAAGGTATGTTTAATACCCAATACTTGCCTGTAATTGAGTTTAATTAGTATCAATCACCATTGTGTGAGAAAGGGGGCGTGGCCTGCTGGAAATTCAGTCAGAGCTCTTTCGATGTTTGTCTCCAGAAACCAAACACGGGCTTGTTTTCAGTCTGAACTCGCAGGTCCTCTTCCTGTACTCATGCTGTTCATGCTGTTTGCTGTGCTGTGTTTTATGGATGTGCATCGGCGACTTGTATTTCTGTTGTTGACACAATGTTGCAACTATATTTTGTTTTGTTTGTGTATTTTATTTATTTGTTGGCAGTGTTTGAATATAAAAACAATGTCCGCTGTAAAGAAATGAGTTAGTGAGGCAGGGCTGCTGCAGCTGTCCTTTTTTTTTTACACTTAATACACAACGTTTTTTTTGTTTTTTTTACCAAGTTTGTTATAAAGCTAAAAAGTGCATCACGTCCTCTGCTGAGGCACCAGGTGACACTCTCTGTAAAGAACAGAAGGATGAGGCCACATTATGGGCACATTTTTCTGTTGTGTAAGTGATTTCACAAAGGTGAGTTGTTACAGTTTGAGCTGTGTGAGTCTCGTGGCCCTGGTGTGCTGGGTGGTAGCAGGCAGCGTAGCACTGCACCTTCTGACAGCTCCCAGCCAGGAGACAGAGAGAGAGGGAGACATAAATCCTATGTCCTATATAAAAAGAAATACTATCCGTGTCAAGGAAAGGTGGGATGCCCTAAAATGAATGATAACAGACTCATTAAAAATAACGGCCGCCTAAATGATAAATAGCTGGGCTCCTGAAAAGAGCTCAGGACAATGGCTTTAACAAATTAAGACTGCAGAGCCCTGCCTTAAAGGTGTTTTCGCCTCTTTTCTCTTTGGCCGAACCGACTAATAAGAGCTCACCATTAGAATCTTCATACATTGTTATAATCACTACTCCCTGCTCGGCATCATTTCATGTTGTTTGTTTTTCTTAAAGTACTTTTTTAATATGTGTGGTTGCAGAAAACTTGCTAAGAAAGTTATTCACGTGTGAAAAACAAAACAAACCATAAAGCGCCTAATTTATTCCGCATCAGCTGGCATTCTGCAAAACCCAATACGAGGGTTGCTGCAGGATTTTTTGGCACTATAAACAGAGATTAAACATGTAAACCTGGCACCATGTTTTTAAATCCAATAACCGGCGTGTCTGAGACAGATCTCACATTCCTAATGATGACAGTAAATTAAGCTCAAAACTGTACACATCTCTTTTGGACTGTAAAAACTCAGCCAGTGTTCATCAAGTGTAAACATTTACATCTGTGTGACATAAACAGATTCCATGGAGGTAAATACTGCAGAGAAGAGACAGAGCTCGGGCCTGTCACAGGGAATGAGGATGAGGAATAGATGACTCGTGCAAGTCGCTGACTTCTGAACTGATGGACGTCCACGGCCGGGCGGGCCTGATGAGGGCAGACATGTCCGTGAGTGCAGCCTCTCCCTGTCTCCTCTGTAAACACCGGCATTCCACACACATGAGAACATTATTTAGCGAAAGCTTTGTCAAGATATTCAAAGAGCTGCAATGACAAGAGTTATGTGGCTCACATAGGGATGGTTTATGTTGTTATGAATGGTGAGAACTCCTCTGTTTAGAGTAC
>JAVQJX010171789.1:0-18789 GCA_036025115.1 Ambassis agassizii
ACATTATTTAATTACATTTCATTATTTAAATAAATATACTTTGCAGACTAATATTGTATTAAGAATTTGATTACTGAATCATCGATAAAAAAAACAGGATCTAGCTCTATCATTAATGCTGTCTGTCCACAACCCAAATTATGACTAAACACATTGCCCTCTTTCTCCCCCTCTGTCCCCCTTACCATCCAAAGCTTGATCTTAACAAAGCTTCCCCAAGGCCCCTAATCTAATATAGGAGTCTCTACAAGACATACACACACATATCAGTCAGCAGCAGGGGAAAGACAGAGTCTGGGCGAAGATGAGGGAGTGATGGGACAAAGACGAATCATAAGATAAATGAGATAAATGGGGCACTGAGTGTGGAATGACAGAGAGAGGGAGAGGCAGAGAGCGCTATTCTTTTCCAAGTCTTCAAGCACTGATAGTGTGTGTGTGGTCTGGGGGGATCTCATTGTTCTTGTTTTTAAAAGTTTGTTTGTGTCCATCTGCTTTAAGCTACAGAAAATTTTACTCAGATTCTGACATGTGTGAGGGCCCCCAATCCCTGACCCAACAGGGGCAGAGGACAATGCCTTACTAGATTTAAATATATGGATATATAAGTCAAATATATGATTTTGAAGATGAGATATGTTTTTAACCCATTTTGGATGGATTAAATTGGATGTTTTTGTCCAGGATCAAAGATAGTGGTCACACCAGACATTTTATATGGGGTGTCCAGGCTCTTGCCACAGCAGTTAAAGTGGGTGGCTTTATGTAATGTTGTCGTCTATCAGAAGGAGATGAGAAAACTAAAGAGACAGCCTGCCCAAGACTCCAGGCTGTAGCAGTGCCCACACACACACACACACTTCAGAGAACATTACACTGACTTTTTGTTCCTGGACACTTCATTTAATCCAAGACTTGATACCAAATTGTTATGATTTGGCCCTTGCTGGCACCTGCTCTTTCAAATAGAGTCACACATGGTGATGGCCAAACATGCCAAACCTGAGTCTTTACAACAGTCCCTAAACAACTGGGTGATGTCACATTACCACGCCGCAGGCCACTCATCTGCCATAGACCAATAAGAAGCATCCATGACAAACCCTTTGTCTACTGCATGTCAAACTCTATTAAACACAGCCAACTGGTGGTGACAGCAGTGATAGATTTTCTTCCTTTCAGAAGTCAGAGGAACCAGACAGCAATAGATGCATCTTGGTTTCCTGGGCAGCACTAGGGCTTGCGTGCATGAACTTGTATTAAGTTACAGAGAGTAAATGGGAGAATGTGTGAATGCTTCAGAGCACCAAGCTCTGCATTGTTCTGCTTCAGTAAGGACTGACCTCAGCGTGCCAAGGAGGAGATTCCTCCTGTTAGAGGAGTCATTAGTAAAGAGATTTAGTCACAAGCAAAAATAGTTTAGAAGGAAGTTTGTATGCATTTGGCTGTGGTTACATTGAAAGTATTTTTTTTTAGACTTTGTGACTCATTACTGTCTGGTAAATATAACCTGTGGCCATAATGAATAATATTTAGTAAAAGTTTCCAAGCCTCACTTTAATTCTTTTATTCCCCTGTGTTTCTAGTGGAGCTGGATGCAGAGCATGCACAGAGAGTCTCCGGAGCAGAGCAAGGAGGGGTCCCACCACCCCAGGTCAAGCTGAAAGAGAGGCAGAAATTCTTTGAAGAGGCCTTTCAGCAAGACATGGAGCAGTATCTGACCACTGGTTACCTGCAGATTGCTGAGCGGAGAGGTGAGAAAGAGCAGTGAGGTTGGAAATTTCTTTACAGAAACCATACTAAATTTAAATTTATTCTGGCCTAAGAGGAAAAGTAAAATGTTGAGCTTGATGTAGCAGTGTGTGTTTCAGGAATGTCTGCAAAGCCATGCAGCTTTAACATGAATTCATTTCCTAGCCCTGACTCAAACAGATGAAACCTTCACACTTTTGCACGTCGCAAGATGAAACTTTCTGTGGTGAGGCCTGACATTTCGCACACAGGTCAACCTTTAAACATATCATTTTACTCTTCCACTAGGATTGTAACAGAATCATTCTTGCATTGGTTTAGCCTGTATATGTCTGCAAAATATCTGCTGAAATACCCCAAAGATCTGCCAAAATGAGGGGCTGCAGGAAACATACACTCTACACTGAAAGATGTTATGAATTCCATAGGCCAGTGTTTGATTTTTCTTCGTCCTTTACTCATTTATCCTTCTCCCTTAATCCCCTGGGAATGGCTTATTAAAGAAGATTGTGGAGTGGCAAGGAAGGAGGGAGAGATGGAGCCAAAGGAAAGAGACTTATGGATGGTAGAGGAGAGGGAGAGAACGTGAGAGGCTTATGTTTTTACTGTCACTTGAAACGGCTTTTATCTGTGCTGTTTTTTTTATGAACCTTAAAAACAATCAAGAAATATTTATGGCTCACAAAGACTAGATAACATGTGAAACAAATTAGAAACTCAGGCTACCGGGTGAAGTTCACAACACGTCGTTGGAGCTCATTACCCTTGATGTAGCTGAAAACAGCTACAGCAGGGCGGCGCCACTGAAGACCAAAGATGGAGATGATGAGAGAGAGAGAGAGGATAAGCTGAGAGGAGAAAGGACTGTGGATGTCATAAGCCACTGAACCATCAAAAGCTAGTCTCACGGGTCTTATACACTCCCTCACACATATATGACATACAGACATATGCCCACACACATCTCTGCAGGCAAAAACAGTCCTTCCCAGCAGGGGAACCTTTTAGGCAAGGTCATAGTGGGTCTAAAAGAGGAACATGTTAGAGGCAGTCACATGGAAAGGATGGTCTCAAGGCAGTGCTTCCTGGACCATAAGACGCAACATAACCACAGTGTTAAGTGTGCGTATGTGTCAGAATTCCTTTATTAATCATCGAGGGGAAATTCCAGGTATCGTTCACACTTGTGTATCTGTGTCACACACTGGATCTCAATAGAGGATGAAAACTGAATCAACATCCTCCAAATGATGTTTTATGAGTCTGAATAGCTGCTGTGTGGTGGTAATTGCAGGGCTGACGAGGGAGATATGGAAATGCACGAGAAGAGGCTGCATGCTGGAGATTTAGATCCTATAGTTCCTGTAAAATGTGTCACACGGAGTGCTGCTGCCGTTTTCACAGTGACGAAAAATGCACATCTGCATTTGTTGTGTACACTTGGTTTTCAGAATGTTTCTCTATATTGTTACACAAATGGAAGCACCTGAGATATACACGTGTGTGTGTGTCTGTGTGTGATGTGTTTAATAAAAGGGCAGTGAGACTTTTTGAGAGTCTCCATATATGAATAATACTCCCCTTATTTCTCTCTTTCTTCACTCTTTCTTCTGCTCTCCCTCCCTGTGCCGCCCTCTTCTGCTCTCCTCCTTTCCTTGAGGTATGGTAGCCAATGGCATCTTCTCTCACTGCTGTGTTACAACCAATCATGCTGCTTCTTCCTCTTGTGCTTACAACTCTGCTCCCCCTCCTCCTTCCCATCACCCCCTCAATGCACTGAGTGGCTGTTTGTGACGCATGCAGCACATCATAATGGTGAACACAGGGGGAGGGCGTTGTTCCCCTGCAAGGTGATGAATCCAGGAGTGTATCAGTGGGTGTGTAAGAGGAGTTCTGATAATTGTATCAGAAAAAAAAAGATCTAAAAATCTTCTTTTTGGGACAGATACAGGTGTTTAGGTGGATTTATGGTATGGATGGATTATCATATAAAAACACACATATTTATATTGATGTTTAGTTTTAATGGTGACTTTAAGACCACTATATTGTCCCCAGCATCTTGTTTTTGTCCAGGAGTAGTGACTTCCTGGAGTCATCACTGATTCTGTGAGAAGCAAAGTACTGATGCAGCTAAACATACATTATAATATAGATGTCAGAATATGTTGCAGTAGTGTCCTCCATTTTTTTTAGTGTGTGATATTGCTGCATAAACAGCCTCCCACAAACACATAAAGTTTCTGCGCTATACATCAGCTTTTCCATTCAAATGCCATCCAGCTTGAATGTGTCCATTTGCTTCCGACTTTTTGGAGAGCCAAAAAAAAACAAAAAACAAAGTGGCTCTCTTCCTGGACTCAGATCCTTGCTGCTGCATTCTGGATGCTTTGGTGTGTTTACTAACATCTCACTTTAATGTGTTGTGTCCAGAGCCAATAGGTAGCATGTCATCCATGGAGGTGAACGTGGATATGCTGGAGCAGATGGATCTTATGGACATGTCTGATCATGAGGCTCTGGATGTGTTTCTGCATTCCGGTGGGGAGGACAACAGTGCTGCCTCACCTGTCGCAGGTAGCAGGCTATACAAATATTAAAAATATACACATTTACCAAAACAGTGTCCTAAAATTCTGTGCAGCAGGTTTGTGGGTACAATATGCAGACACCAATATTTTGACAGTTTATCTTCATCTAAAGCAAGCGCATTTTTGTCTTTGTCCATGGGAGACTGGTTAGCCAATATATTACATGTTAAACCTAAGTAATCCCAACCTGAAGATGACTCACTTTTATTAGCTTTTTCCCTGAGATGGTAAATAAATAATGGGGCACTCTTCCTCACAGTCATGTATAAACCACACTATCAACCTTGGAAATAGTTTTTACACACGTATGAAGTCATCCAAGTCCTTCTACTATTACTCAGGTCCAGATGGTGAGCCCTACACCACAGAGATCAGTCTCCAGGTTCCCACCCAGGCCGAATTACGACACAAGCTTTCCTCCCTGTCGTCCACCTGCACTGACTCAGCCAGCCAGGACACAGAGGCCGGAGAGGAGGACGAAGATGAAGAGGAGGAGGAGGACACGGAGCAAGCAGGAGGATCAGGAGGAGGAGGAAGGAGAAGTAGGCCCCCTGTGGTAGTGACCTTGGATGATGAGGAGGTGCACCCTGACACAGCACTGGTGGACAGGGTGGATCAGGAGAACCAGATGAGCAAAGACTGTGAGGAGAACAGGCCAAAGGTTTGAGGAGAGATGGACTAAATTTTAACACACACACACACACACACACATGCACACACACAGCTGCCAACACATGATAATATTGGCTTTGTTCTTATTCCTTTTATATGAAGGAAAAACAGATCAGAGGTTGCACTAACTGCCACATGAACTTGCCTTAAAACTACTGATATGAGTTTTCAATTCTAATTGAATCTTTAAAACAAATTTAAAATTTGAGTTCCCTTTAGCAGAACAGCATCGAACATGCACATTGATATTTTTCAGAGAAAGCTCTAATATTACTCAATTTCTGTGTTAGTGCATGTTAAGTCTAAGAGGCCTGTTACCACTTAAGGCATAAATAAATATAAACAGACACTAAAATGACACCCTTTGAGGTAGTTTCCTGTCCTGTTCTGTGCTAATACTTGAGACTCCAGACTGCAATATTGAACATTTCAGCTGATCGATAGGACTGTGAAGTTACCCCCTGCTGGTAATTAGACAAACAAATAGAGGTGGTTTATAGACTTACAGTCTAAGGCTTTAATGAATTGAAATTGAATTGAAATGAAAATGTTAATTATTGCTTTCAATCAAAACTTCCAGTGTCCAATTTGAATTTACGCAGTTTTATTTTATTTATTTTTTTGGCATTTATGTTGTTCTCTTCTTCCATCCCTGATAATGAGAGCATAGTACATTAAGAATTTTAAAGATCTCTCTCCAGAAACCATGTCCTGATTAGGTTGAATAATTCAGACATCTATATTTTTTTCTGATATCTCAAAGTTTGGTTTCTAATCATGAAGTTTGTTTTCATAATGTATAATATTATTGCAAATTCTAAATAATTAGCGATGAGAACTTGACACAGACTACAGTAAAACGGATTCAAAAATTAAATAAAACTAAAACTTTAAATTTAACATAAATTTTATCACTGGCAGTGATTAAAAAAAACTTGTATAAATAGGCTGTGAGTTTACACACTGAAGTTCAGGTACAATGATCATTACTCACACACACACACACACACACACATACATATATAGGAGAGTCACCCTTTGCCATTCCTCTGACTAGTAATATTTGGGTGAACTTCTCCTTTTGAACGAGGACCAAATCCCTGTTGTGGACTGTGTGCTATGCACTGGACAATGCCCAGAAGGTTTTACCTGTATCAAGACCTTTTTTGTGTCAGGAATTATTGACATTTGTGCGATGTGACAACATTACTCCTTCCTTTCTATTCCCCTGTCTACAATTTCTGACTTGTTGGTAATAAATGTTTCTCCCCCAGCATTGTTTAATTTTCATGTAAGCACTCTGCAACAAGTTAAAGAATGAAATGCCAGATTGGATTTATAGCGTTTCAGCATGTTTAACAGATCCTGTACTTACCCTTGATTTACAGGCTGGCCAGAGCACTTAACAAATGGAAAGCTGACACGGTGAAATTTTGGAGAAGAGGAAACGAGGGCTGAAAATGCAGAAATACAGGGACGTCTTAACATAAAAACAGAATTTGTTTTTAAGTTAAATATTGGGGGAAAAAAAAATTTTCTTTGCAGGACAGACATACAGTAAGTAGATTTTAGGTAAAAGAGAAAAGCAGTGAAGTAGCTCTATATACAGAATATTACCCCAGTAAACTGCGTTTATATGTTAAAATGATTTTTTCTGCCAGTGGTGTCAAAATTATGCAGAAAAAGAGACACACAAGCAGGCTGGAAGAAATGACAGTGAATTGCCGGTAAGTTTTTATTAAACCTTAAGTACAAACTGCAAAAGTAAAAAACCGTCAATATAACCAACATGAGACTCTCTTTCTGAATGGAGGGAAAGGCCGAGATACGGCACTAATAAATTAAGTCACCAGAGACCCCACTGTAGAAAATGGAAGAAACGAACAAAAACAACTGAAGAACAAACAAAAATCCCATCAGAATAAAATATATTGTAAGGCCATAAAAACTTGACAACCACTTTTTTATGTTGAAAACACCCAACTTGGTATTTTATTAAATAGTCCTAAAACAGTTCAGTCTTCTGCAAGGGACAACAACCAACAAACTGGATTATAGGATTTTTCCTTGACAGTCACCACTGGCAAGCTCAGTGCAACATGAGTAGCTACTACATTTTTGTTGAATTTTCAGTAATGAAAATGTAAAAACCCATTTTTTTGTGAACATATCTTTTTTCCCTTTTCTTTAAAAAAGTAAAGCTAAACAAACAAAACTAGGTTGGGGGGCAGTCGTTGGCTACTCGATATCTTCTTTCTTAGTGACATAAGCAGCACTTAAAATTTTTATACACATTTACCAGAGCAACCCTGTAAGCGTCAAACTCACATGGATGAAGAAAGGGAAATGTAAGGCTTTTTCTTCATCAAGCACTCTCCACTGGAACATCTTCACTCTCCTCTACTTCTTCCTATCTTTCTTACTTACTTAACCCCAGAAAAGGCTCAAGTATTTAAAGAAATTTACAGGATTATGTACAAAAAGGTTGATGTTTGTTTGTGTTGGACTTTTTCCTCACTCATAATATATCTGGAAAAGGGGGAAAAAAATGCAAAAGACAAAAAGACAAAAACAAAAAGACAATAAAAGAAAAAAAAATTGATTTTGATATTTCACATTTTACACTAGTGGCTCTACTTGAGATAACACATCAGTTCAACATAAGTAAAAAAACACAAAATAATAATAATATAATATAATAATTAATGTTTACTGGTACAGATGAAACAAGAGGACTGGAAGAATGGAATGTTAACACGATTGCACATCTAGAACCAGAAAAGCCTGAAAGCCTCTCTGCCCTGTGGGGTGGGGGCGCGTGAGCTAGCAGTCAAGCTAACCCCCAAGATTTTTAATTTTTGTGTTGTTATACAGTAATTATAACCAACAGCACCAATAAAAATGGATCTCCTCGCTAAGTATCAGGCACCATTTTCACTTGATAGCGAAGAAGAGATCCCTCCATACTGTGAGGTGAGCGGTGACCTAAAAAAGGTCAAGCATCTGTAGTAGCTCTGCCTCCTTTCACATCCACCAATGAACAGAAACAACCACAATGATAAAAAAAAAATTACAGAAGACTTCTGGCAAAAAAAGCTAGCAAAAACAAAGCTAAAATTCAAAATAGAACTTGAAAAGAAACATAGCCACCAACAGTAAACCAACAATATCTGTCTTTCAAGTTTTCACCTTGCATCTCCAACCCCCCTTTAAAAAAAAACAATGCAGGAACTGCATCAAGAACGCATAAAATCAATAAAAAAAAGGACTCCTCTTCCTCAAAACAAGGACAGGGAGAAACTTTGGGTGACTACTTGATGTCATTTTTCATTTCACAAAACTGGGAAAGGGGAAAAAAAGGCCGCCTTTTCATTTGTCCCAGGTTCACAGTTGAGTGATGCATGATGAGAAACGGGGTGGGATTCAGTCTCAGGGTGGAAAGGAGGACAGGAAAGAGTGATGCAAGAAAAAGGTAACACATGTAACCCATTTCAGTTAAGGGAGGATGGAGAAGGGTTGGTGGTAAAATGGGGCCCATCAAGTCTTCCTGTGAACATTATGCTTAATGCTTATAATGTGGACTCAAGGACAGGCGGGAGAAGGGTTCTAAAATCATTCAGAATAAAAAACAAATTCTTCTTTCACACTAGTGCAAAAAGACATCTTGCTTTTCTTTTCTTTTCATTTCTTTTTTTTATAAACAAGCCTGTCATACTAAAGGTGAGATGAAGATTTTTGGAGGTCAGTGGGGGGATTCTCTCAAAAACAATCATTAGGTGGTGGAGAAGGAGGGGCAAATAGTGATGTTGCTTAATGTAAAAATTAAAAAAACACACACACAAAATAGGGAGCTGATGAGAGTCGGAGGATCAGAACAGGACGTGGGCACAGCACACAAAAAGTTGGAGATGTCACTGCATCCCTACTCAGGACACAGCCGCGGCCTTGGGCATGTGGCTGGAGGACAGACGTGCCAGGGACACTTCCACAGTGGCACGTTTTCGGGGACCTCGCTTGGCTGGCGACGCTTTGGCAGGGCTTAAGCCATGGCAGGTGTCCCCACCTCCACCTCCTCCTCCTCCTCCACCAGTAACAATGACTGCTCCACTGCCGCCGCCACTTCCATTCTTTAACATGGCCCGACCACACACCTGGTTCACCAAAGTGTCGATTTGTTCCTATATGGGACAGACATGGAAAAAATGTTTTGAACTTAAACTATAAAACAACAAGCAATGAAACAATGTATGTGAAGTTTATAATGCTTTTTCCCCCTCTCACTGAAGTACACAAATATCACAAAACATTAGCTTGCTTTCTGAAACAGCGTAAACCTGGCTGATATCTCCCCCTTCTGGACAGAGGGAGAACTGCACCAAACAGTGGTGAAACAAGCTTACCTCATCGTATCGATACATCATCTTAAGGCCTCTGCAGGACTTGTGCTTCTCTACATAACGCAGGGCACACTCCAGACAGAAGACCACATTGTCAGTCTCCTGAACCACCTGCGCAGACACAAAGATGTTACCATAGAAACCAGGGACCTAGAATTCTCTTATTACTAAGAAAGTAAGAAGCCTAATAAATCTACTCCTACTCCATTGTGCTGCTGGCTATTAGTAAGTGACTTTGCATACATTATGGTATTCATTTTCGGGTATAATGTTGTAAAACTTTTATCATTTGGTTTATACATTTTTAAAATACTGAGCTGAGCTTAATGTTCACACAATGTAGTCTTTTGTGAAGAACTATATGTATATGCTTATGATTTCACTTTTTTGATGCTATGAATGAAAATTAGACACTTTTTTTTATCAAGGCACAGTGTTCTAAGTTGTGCTGTACTCACCATGGACAGGTAGCAGAGATGCTGACAGATCTGGCAGCGTCTCTCGGAGGACTCCAGTGCCAGCCATTTGCCACGAGGCTTCTTGCGTCCCTCACTGGGCCCCAGGCTGCAATCATGTGTGCCATAGCGGGCAGAGGAGAGCAAACCTGCCTTGTAAAGTTCCTGACGTTGGTGCAACTCTATGTTCCTGTTGGACAAGAAATATACTAGTATGCTTGATACTCTACACATAAAAAAATAGCAATGGAGTCCTTTTGATGCCTCTCAGGACTATATGTACAACACTGTAACCTACCTGAGGTCTTTAAGTAGGGCGGAGATGGTGGTGAGGAGAAGGCCATTGTCCCTCTTGGACTCTGCGGTGGCGATCTGATACAGTAGCTTCTCCATGGAGAACGGTTTGGCTATACAGCGACACTTCAGGTCCTTCACAAAAACAACAGATGTTTGTGTGTTTATTTTATATGAACAGAAAAACAACACTTTCCACTCATGATCAGTCATTTATTAAACCAGTTTGGTCCATTTTCAACTGTTTACACATATTGTAGATACAACTGATAGAAGTGGGCTGATATGCTCAAACAAAATTGTTTGCAGTGTATACTCAGATCAATAATTCTAGTTCTCTCATTCAAACCCGAGAAGAAAATGTTTCAGGCTGTTCCCCACAATGCAACACATTATATGATTGTCATATTACCCTCGAGGACAATCTGCGTGTGGCTGTGAATACCAGGGTATGCATTTCCATCATGATAATGCTCCATAATGACAGTAAGGAACATTTTCCTCTCTTCTATTACAGTTATAATGAAGTCCAAAGGTTTTCTCATGATCACACATAAAAAAAAAAAAAGCAAATCATCCCTGTTCCCAAGAAGACACACAGTTACAATTACTCCTTATAGTTCTACATGGTGTCTGATTAGAGAATCAAGGTTCAGTCTCTACACAAATCTCTGTTAACTACTGCAGTTCAGGAGGTCCAGTGCAAACAGCAATTACGAAGCTGGAGTATGTCAAAATATACACCATTTATGTGAAATCTTTTATTACTTAAAATGGATGACCCATGACACAGTTAGGTCCACCCTGATTTATGTGCTGACCTTTGCGGCCTGGTAACCCAGGTTCATCCAGTGTGGTGTAGCAAAGTGCACTGTCTCTGACACGCTGTAGCCACAGCACACTTTAGAGACAAAGGCACCGGGAAAGCAAACCACAAACTGGCCACTCCGCTGAACCGTACGGTGAACCTTGATGCCTTCACGGCACAGCACCTCTGGAGAGATCTGCACGATTAAAGGGAAAGAGAGCAGAAAAGCATGTTACATGGTCCTTACAAATTATTAGATAGACCAAAACAAATACTTATTTGTAGGATAATATATTACAAAACACTGACCATGATGTTCTTCTCCAACATTTCTAGTCCTGGGGTACCATTGGCCTGAAGCAGTGTGTGGACCACCTTGTCCAGCTTAGCCTTCTCCTCAGCAGGAACAGAATACCTTTAGGAAAACAAACAATCTGTGTATTTTTCTCAGTTTTACCATTAATACTCCCATTGATTTTTTACATATTTTAGTCCACACACACACACACACTGGTGATGGTGAGGAAACAGTCCTGTGTGTACTTACCAAATGCAATCAGCACCAGTGTGTAAGTAATCAATATATGGAAGGCGATTTTGGTCTCGAGACCAGCATGAGGTAGAAAAGACCATGCCAATGTTTAGCCAGGGAATGGTCACCCCTGTAGACAAAGAAGAGTTGAATATGAACAAATTACACAACAGAAGGAGATGCATGCAGGACATACAGACGGTAAAGTCAAATTAATTGCCAGCTTTTTAAGGTGCGCTGGCAATTTCAGAGACATACTTACCAGGCACAGCACCCAGATGTCTCAGTATGGATCCAGAGTTATTCGGGAGGACAGTGAGGTTCCATCCATGTCTAAGAAAAAGAAAAAAAGACATTCTTCATTTTTAGAGCTGGTGAAAGCACAAAGCAGATTCTTCTCACAACCACAATCATCATCAAACTAGTGATCAAACACTGGAGGTACTTACTTTGAAAATGGCTCTGACTTTCCTGTGGGGAAACCACTGCCATGTGTACTGGTGTCCACCTTCCCACAATGCACTGCCATGTGTCTGTCTCTCTGCTCCACAATCTTCCAGTACTCTTGCTATAAGGAGAAGTTACATGAAAGAATGCATGAGCCCATGGTGTTTGTCACAGTCAGCTAACTGCAAAATACATATGGCTTATAGCTGAAGTTGAATGCTAACCTCAACCTCAGAAGCTCCTGGTTCCTTGTTAAAGCACATTGTCATTGTGTTCCGGGCTATCCTGAAGAAGTTAGTCAGGGACACCGATTTCCCCTGCAACAAAGAAACATTAAACATCATAAGTCACAGCATGCTGGGATCAGGGGAGAAAACGGCAGTCTAAATATTTATGTTACTCGACAATGGAAAATGTGAACTGAGTGTATGAATGTGAATAAAAAAAACGAGAAAACTTTGCTGGGACACCAGCGACTTCTCCTATTTCCCACCTCATGTTTGTACAGGACGACAAGTCTAAGGGAAAGAGTTATTGCTGAAAGAAACTCATGCATGTTCACAGTCAAATGCATCAAGTGCACATGTGTTTGTATGTGTCTCCTCCGGCACATTTCCCCTGGATTTGACCCTCTCTCTCATGGACACTCCTTCTACAGGGAATCTTTGAAGGTGGATATAAATCTGCCAGCTCAAGGCCTGCTGAAAGATGACCTTGTCGATTCCTCACACTCTCAGTTTGTCTTTTTTTTTTCCCCCCACCAGATGTTTTCAAAGAGGAACCCACCTAGATGTTTCTTATATTTGCTACAAACTAATGCAGTGAAATAATAACACTGTATTCACTGCCAAGTCTTTCTGTCAGTAGCAGCGAGCTTTTCCACCTGTAATTAGAGTTAATTATATCCCACTGACATGCACTTTGTTCTCTTGATAGAAAAGGTGAAATTTAACCTCCTCTTGGGGGCCACTTGTGATGAAAAATGCATACAAATCTGAGCCAAGCAGAAAAGTGATGAGTCATATTTTGACAAGGCTGTCCCATCGGGACAGTGACAGCCTTTCAACTGTCACTAGGCTGAATGGTACCTCTATAACTCAGAGGTCTATAGATTGTACAGGGTCAAGTCTGTTAACAATATCCCAGCTCTACAGAGGAAGGTCATATAGAGGGATTTAGTTACAAAGGGAAAAAAAAATTAAATGAGATCCAGACTTGAGACGGGTGGAGTATTGTGCGGTGTGTGTGTGTGTGTGTGTGTGTGTGTGTGTGAGAGAGAGAGAGAGAGAGAGAGAGAATCTACACTAAAACAAAGTCAGCTTAATTACAGAAATAGTTCACTCATCAAGTTGCTCTGGCAAAATATATGCACACAAACAGGCGCATGGCTGCATTAACAGGATAACTAACAGCATTGCCTCTCTGCATGTGCACAAACCAGAGATTTAATAGCTTGAGTGTTTGGCAAGAGGGTGGTGCATGAAGGGAGAGGAAAAAGAGAGGTTCCAGTGGGAGAACAAGGAGATAGCTGAAAGGAAGGACATCAGCTGAAGGAGAGAAGCCATGGGGAGAGGGCTGGATTAAAGGAGCTGGAGGGAGGTGAGAGATGCAGAGGGCGGGCTTTAGGAAAGGGGCAGGACAGGGGTGTTTTAGGGGCTGCCTTTTATATGACCTACATTTCAGCCAGTCAGAGACAGCATAACTGCCTGCAGGCTGAGGTGGTGGGAACACATATCAAAATATTCAACAAATCACAAGATGTGCAAAATAAGTGTAAAAAGCTCTTTACAATGTCACATACTGCTGCAAGTAAAGAGATGTGAAAACTCCAGAAGGTTGATTTAACAAGCCATATAATATTGTTACACAGTAAAAAGTTCACTGGATGTTAACATCTTTGCTGTTCACTTCACACCAACAGTCTCTGCTAGCTGTGTATAGCAGAAGATGAGCTGGCACGGTGAAAGTAAAGATTCTAATTTTAATGGTAAGGAGAGCCAGAGCAGTACTGATCAGTTGATATGTACATATATATATAAATATTATATAATAGAACACAATGCAAACATCATGCTTAGAATTTGAATCTGAGAATTATGTCATCACAGTACGCATGCAGACTGCAATTACTGTCTAGTGACATCACTTAATGAAGAAAGAAAGAGCAGAAAGAAAAAAAACAAACAAAGATAATGTAAAGAAAAGATAGACTTACGTGCCTCTTGTCTGTATGCTTCAAATGTGTGGCATAAACAGCAAATGTCTTCTTCATCCTCACCTTGTAAATACATTTGTGCTGGTCACTGAGAACGCCCCTGTCCTCCTCCTCCTGCTCCTGCCCATGCTGCCTGTCCTCTTTGCCTTGTTTTTCCTGAGCGAAGAGCCGGCGCCGGCCCGCTTTGACCTGAGCCTCCAGCTCCTTCAGATGGTGATACACTCCATTGGTGCGGTGGTTTCCTGTCGCCGCTCCCACTATCCCACCAACTAGCCCGTTTTTGGGCTCATAGCGTGGCAGCGAGAGCGCGCTAGGTGCTGTGGAATCTGAGAGACCCTCCAGGGGGCCCCGTCGTGACTCCAGGTTCTTTTTCTCCTGCAGCACCTCAGTCAACAGTCGGAGGCGCTCCTCAGCACTGAGCGAGTCATAGGAGAGGATGTACTGGAGGTAAGCCTCCTGCAGCTTGGCCAGCCGATCCTGCGCAGACTTGGGGATGCGCAAAAGATCGGCGAGCTTGGTCCACTTCTTCAGGTCCATCACCTGCTGCATGCCGCCCATATCGTTGATGAGCTGGAAAAAACGTGACAGGTCCACTTCGCAGCCCCCTGCAGTCAAACAGAGAAAGAGCAATGCGTTTAGTGTGGGTAAACACAAAGAGAGTTTCATGAGCTCATGTTTTGAGATATATAAACGTGATCAAATCAAGACAGCCACGTTGGCTCATCAGCTCCTTTGACTGCCATTTCTTACAGCCCAGTTCATTTTATTGGAAATAGCCAATTCACCTTTTAGCATAATCTGAACTATTATTGTGCCAAACAGATACACATATTACTGTTAGTGTAGAACTAATCCACTGGGGACTGTAAAGGAAGTCATTTGGAATATTGGCATCCTGGCTGCATGACGGAACTCCACGTGGATCACTGGCTGCCAGGCTTCTCTGGCTAACAGCCGCCAGCAACCAACAGCACTCACACAGTGGGCTGATCTGTATGCAGCTGGTTATAAACACTATGAGCACACACACGAAACCACCCAGTGTAAAACTATTACATTTCCACCATTGTGTATCTGAATTCACAGGACTGTGTGCACATACTCACACATGCAGTTCCTGTCTGAACTAAACTGAGGCTGTTTAAATACTCATAAAATGCTGATGTCATTATGAGAAATGGAAGGTGACAGGGCAATCTGGGAGAAGCATTGTTTTTGTTAGGACGTCAGCCTCCTCACTGAGTTGTTCCGCATCGTTACTGTCATCTATAAACTGAGAGATAAAATCAGGCAAAATGCAAGAGCAGCTTTCAGAGCACCGGTGATAGCAATGAGAACAGCATTATTTGTGGATAGAGCCACAGAACACAGATCAGATGCAGATGAAGTTTTTTAAGTGTGCATTGTCATCTTTTTTAAACTGTTTCTATCTTATTATAAAGCATCAATGGCTCAAGTAACTTAGAGCTGGATGTCTGTTACTCCTGCTTTATGTACATTTGCATGTTTGCGTGTCTGTTTGGCTCACTTACCAATGACAGGTGGCTCATCCATGGTAATGCCCTGAGATTTAAGGTGCTTGCGGATGCAAGCCAGCCGCTGCACATTGGGGCCCCAGCGCCGGCCCAGCATGTGGACCCTCTGCACCTGTGTAACAAAACGCATCTCCTCGCTCAGCTTGCACTCTGGCCGCCAGTCTGATGGCGGCACCACGCGGCACATGCCAGCCACCTCAGCCTGTTCCCTCACCACATCCAAGTATACCAGGGGGTCATGGAACTCCCTCTGAGCTGGCCGGAAGACAGGGGCTTCACCCAGTGCTGGCCAGCCCTCTGGCTTGCTCCGCTGGCGCTCCCAGTCCTTCTCCTGCTCGCGTTCCTTCTGACGTGTCATCTCTTTCTCACGATCCCACTCCTTGTCACGGTCAGCGGGCCGCGATGCTGCTGGTTTGAGCTGTCCAGGGCTGTTGGTTGATGTTAGAAGAGATGAGGTGGTGCTAGTAGAGGTGGAGGACACAGAGGTTTGTTGGGGGTCTGAGGTAGTGCTGGCACGACTGGGGTTCGGTGAGTGATTCTGACCCAATGAGGGTGAAGAAGAGGAGGAGCTCCGACCGTGAGACCTGCTCTGCTGCTGCTGTGCTTGTCGTATTAACATCAGCTTGCCAGCCGATGCACGCTTAGGTCGCTGGTTCACCGGCTCCACATTGGATGCTGGTGTAGAAGGAGGCGGAATTTGTTGAGGAGGGGGAGTGGATGGTTGAGGTGGGGTAACAGGTTGAGTTTGTTTAGAAGTTTCTGTTTCATGTCCATTAGAAACTGGAGTGGTAGGGGTGGTGTTTTGTGTGATAGCCTTCTCTTGATTGGCCACCTTCTTGCTGCTGCTGCGTGTCTCCAGAGGTGTGGGTAGAATTTTGGCCTTCTTGGCCTCAGTGCCTGTTGTTTTGGCTTTCTGCTCAACAATCCCCGTCCCCACTGAGCTGAGTACAACCTCTAGACGCCGTTTGGAGTTACGCAGCCCTTCTCGGCCTGGGCATTCCACCTGCTGGCACTGTTTCTGCCCATTCTCCTTGGCCAGGGTGTTGTGCCGCTGTCCATTTAGCCTGCCGTTGAGTCGGGCGCTGGCAGCCACATTGTGTAGCCCATTGGATAGTAGCACCTGTTTGCGGGTTTTTGCATTGCTGTGGTGGGCTGGTGCCGCTGCTTTTCCTGAGTTGGCCAGCCCATTGCTGGCTGCTGGCTGGCTGTGCTGATTGTGATTGTTCGCTGACGATGGTGCCGAGGCGGCGCTGTTGTGTTTGTTGCTGCTGCTGAGTTTGGTTTTCTTGCCCAGTTCTTTCTGTTTGGCTTTGGTGTAGGTGACGTGGCCCTTGGACACGGTGGCTGTGTACTTCTTCACAGTTTTGGACGGCAGTCGGAAGTCACGGCTCTTTTTGGCACCACTGACAGCTTGTGCCGAGCCTGCCCGCGTCAGCCCGTTCACTTTAGAGACCTGAGAAGAGTGGGAGAGAGAAACGCATATTAAATTAACAGAGTTTGTCAACAGTATTATGGATCAATCTTTTTGGAAAGAAAAGCAGGTGGTATGCTGGTCAAACTCACATTTGAGTGGATCTTTGTTAAACAGTTAAAACACAAAGCAAAGTTAAAAAAAAAAATATCCAAAAATGTACCCACGCACAGACAAAATTATCAGAAAGTACAAGTGAATACATGCAGGGCGTGGGTGCACCCACACTCCACAATGAACAGGCCAAACACTCAGATTCTAACTGTGCAGTAAAACATTTGGCAGGTCAGACCAAAGCTATTTGTGGAAACCTGCGCTATTCATTAGAGAAGGCAATCAACTGTCTAGATTACTATACTTTCAAATGCAGTGCACTTTTGTAAAGTGCAGTTCAAACTACTGTCAACACAATGGCTGGGATTTAGTAAAGGATATGTGCAAACCAAAACCAAAACCACTACATCCCGACACAAACAACAGCTTAGGAAAAAAAAGAGATGGAAGACATGAAATGGAAAGGAGGGATGGCTCTGTGGTCTTCTGCTAACAGATGGCTGGACAGTAGGAGGTAGGAGGTGGGGTCATTGGAATGGAATAAAATCCCATCCACACATATAAAAATAGCCTTTTACTTGCCTCGTGTTTCCCTAAATTTTTTGTGCTGTGTGTGTTTTATATATGAGCAAGGCAGAAAAAGTATGGATGTCTGCATGTGTGTGTATTTAAGTATTTAAGACTCCCAGCTGTAGATCTGAGGTTTGGTACAGTGGTGTCTTGTTCCGTGGCTGCCTTGCTGGATACAGCTGTGGGGAGAAACGTGGTCATTCTCTCCTGTCGGTTCAAAGAGCTTTATAGCCAGCTGGGTACAAGCTAAAATCCATTGTGCATTTCTCCATGCTTTACCATTTGTTTTGCTTTTTAAAAGCTTTTTACTTTCTTTTTTTCCCTCATTACTTCCACATACATTTCCTCTGCATGCATTTCTAAGAATATCCATTCCTCTTTCTGCTGCTCCTCATCTCTGTGTTGTTTTCATGGCCCACTTTCAGTGCTGCCAAGAGTTTTTCATTCCCCTTTTTTCCCCTCTTCCTTTCCACCATCCCTTTGATCGGTGTGTGTGTGTGTGTTGTGAGAGAGAAAGCCCAACAGAGGAGAACTTGTAAAGTTGAAGATTTGATTTTGTTTGCCAAAATTTGAACGGGTTAAGCCGAGGGTCGTGTTTCTATAGTTATTGTCTTAATGCATTCTGTTGCATATCATTTTGAAAACATATTTAAGCAAAAATGATTTTATACAGTGTGATATGTGCAGCAACATTCACTTATATATAAACAAATAGCATCTGTTTTCTGTGTCTTTCCATTTAGAGTCGCTGGAAGTAAACCAAAGAGGCAAGAAAAGGAGGGAGGATGGGAGAGATGGAGTTATCAATCACAGCCGGGGCGCCACAGGAGGGAGGTGACAGCCGGCCCATTGACAGGTCTGCTTTTGAAGGGCTCTCATGTCACAGTTGTGTGTGTGTGTGTGTGTGTGTGTGTGTGTGTGTGTGTGTGTGTGTGTGTGTGTGTGTGTGTGTGTGTGTGTGTGTGTGTGTGTGTGTGTGTGTGAGCGCGAGAGATT
>JAVQJX010171812.1:0-12316 GCA_036025115.1 Ambassis agassizii
TGTACTAAAAATGTAAATTTACACACATTAACTCTAATATTTTTGAGGAGTTTTGGACACATCTGTTCTAATATTCATTCATCAATTAGCCTCACTTTCCTTTAACAGAGGTGGTGGGCTAAATTCTGATTTGTACTTCTCTCAGTTACGTTAACATTCAGCCCAGACCTCGACACACAGCCCTATGAATGGACCTCACAGCGCCCTCTGCAGGTTCATAGTCAGTTAGACAGCCGACCAACACAGGTAAGAATCAAAGACATTTAGATCCTTTGTTTGAGCCTCACACAGGCCCACACACTGAGATCCTTTACCACATATAAACCTTTCCTCACCAAACTGACTTATGAAGCTGCTCAGAGAGTCCAGAGGCCTCGCTTCAACCTTCTGACTGAATTTATTGGCTATTATTAAAATGTTCTTCCTCCTTAAACATTCATAAATAAAAAAAAAACACATAAAGTGCAGTAAAACTGTCATTTAGAGGCCATTTATGTGCAGCAACATATTTCAGAGGTCACTGTCTGATTGATTGATCCTGAAAAATCCCTGCAGTTTTATAAACAATCCTTTATGGATGCATGAACCTTCTCTTAATAGTTTTTATAAACCCCACTATGAGCCTGAATATTATTTAAACAGCTGAGCCAATATCCAAGAGAACATATGGTTTAAATGCAATGAATCTAAACAGTCTCTGCAGACCATTGTGTAAAGCACTTCAGCTCTTTGTTTGTTTTAACAGATAATTCCTTTTATTTTCCTCGTGCACTTCTCATCTGCATATCAGACTGAACAACAGACCCCTCATCCCCACAACAATGATCCATTATTACGTAGAATAAAACAAGAGCAGGCTGTAAAAATAAGCATAATATCAGCAGTGTTTGTGAAGATTGCATGGCTTTATGTAAAAATTGCTCCATTATTTCCTCAGCCTTCTTCAAAAACAGAAGGATAAATATGTCCATTTTCCCCAACTTTGGTCCCATTTCATGCTGTTCTCTTGCTTTTCATTTCACGCTCTGCTTCAGCCTATTTATAGATGAGATGGAGGAGGGAGGCAGGAGGCCATTACTGACAGGAACTAACCTGTGCATGTGTGTGTGTGTGTGACCTGTCATACATTCAGATGTGAACTTACAGTCTGCTTTGTAGAGGCAAAAGTAAAACTCCAACACGACTGCAGCGAATATAAACAAATTTCTCTGCATTTAACGGTGAGAAATGTTTTCTATTAAATAACACACGTATGTAGCTGTTAGCATTGAAGCTACATGTGGAAAATATCAGGTTGTAATACTTTAACACTTTGTCACTACATGCATCCAACACGCTGCAACCTCCAGGGCTGAGAAGAGTTCACAAAAACTGCAGTTCCTCAAATGGCCACTTGAGGGCTTATTCTCCATAATATTCCATGTTAAAGGCTGGTTTTTACATCTAACCATAAGCGCTGTGATTCTAACACCAGTGCCGCCATTTTTAAAAAAAAAAACAACTCATACTTGAGACATGATTAAAGCCAACATGTTTTCCTTTCATTCCAACAAGATACTCTTTGTCTCAGTCGCCATTGTTCACATAGAGCAGAAGCTAAATAATCCACGAGGCACTTTCATGACAACCATTCACACACTGAAGCCTGCAGCTAAGTGATTTGCACCGCAACGAGAAACCAACGCAGTCAAACAACACAGGAATGCTGATTAAAACCAAAACTGAAAATTAGCAATATATGCATGAATATTTTATTAATTTGTTTATGAGAAGAAATATGATAATAAACTGGAGTCAGTGTTCCAGATCACAACTTACACCCTGTTTTTCATATATATATATAAACATATATTCTGATTCTATTTTGTACAAAATCACTTCAGTCAAGCTGCACCAGCCCTCTGCTCCCACAGAGACCAGGTGCACCATGGGAGAATTCACCCATACAAGGTTACCAGAGAACTGATCTCACTACATGCTTTGTGTTTCTGACTGAGAGCTCAATAGCATGAAACAAACACAATACAATACAAAGGTTTATTCTACTTCATCACACACACATACACATCCTGAGAGAAGTGTGTGTTTGGACACAATTAAAACGTCCTCTTGGCGGTGACTGCCAATGCATCACCCTGATGACAGTGGACAGGCTGTTTGCTTTAGCCGCCGCTGATATCAGGCTTAATGATGTTGTCCTTCATTGCGGTTGCCGCGGCTGACCTGCCCATCACTGATGCATGGCAGCTGGGTTTCAATTGGGAGGGGCTGTGTGTGTGTGTGTGTGTGTGTGTGTGTGTGTGTGTGTGTGTGTGTGTGTGAGGCAGATTGAACCCCTGCACTGATACTCGGTGTGCCAGAAGGGATTTTTGTAACTGAGCTGCTACACATGGATCATGGGGTGTTTGACCCAGCGCAGCTACAGAGAGAGAGGCGAGGGGTGGGATGAGTTAGCCAACGCACCTCAGAGGATGTTTTAATAAAACTCGTCAGAACTACAGATGCCAACATCAGTAAAAATACGTGATTCTCGATAACAAATTCTACTGTTTGGAAAGCTTATGTTCTCTAGAATTCAACCATTAAACTCATTTTGTAGTCCTGAAGTTTTATTGTAAATCCAATCCTCCGTTATTTATAATCCTTTTGACCGTATACATCCACAGATAAAGACAATTAAAACATGTTTCCATAAAAGTAATCCACGTTATGAAAATATTCACATAATGTCCACTTTTAACAGCATAAAAACCTCGTCCGTTAAAAGCTAACATGTAGCTATTAGCATGTAGCAGTTTGGTCGGTGTTGGGTGCGCTCGTTCTCCTCACCGTTACCTCCAACAACAAAAGAGTTCACAACGTTCTCCGTTTAAATTTGACTTCAGGACACCCCGTGAAACGCAACAAGCGCTCCTAAACTGGACGAGATTTCCAGCACGAGTAAAGCTAGCGGCTATTGGCTATCGATGAGTCATTGATTGAGCTGTGTAGCCAATCATGTTAGCGTTCTAAGGAGGGTAGCTACACAAACAGGTCAGTGATTCAGATTGGGAAACTTTATTCAAGCAGTTTTCACTTCCGGGAGCCACAGAGTCGTTACTTATGCTTCCATCTGTGTTTACAGTGCCTCCAAAAAATAGATAAGTCAGTACTTTTTCATTTTTTAATTAAAATGTACTTTTATTGTATCCATACAACACCAAAGCTAACAGTTTTATCTGTTATACTACAAGTCTTAACACTCCAGCACTGGCTTAAGCCTGTCACAGTCTGTTTATGTTTCTGTTCTGAAATAATGCTGATGATGCAGGAGGACTGTCCCAAAAAAATAAATAAATGACCTGTCAAATACAAGGTCTGGTTTCTTTAAGTTGCGAGCGCCTCCTCTTTTATTTGGTGAACCAAACAGCAGGTGTTGATGCAACCCCTACAGATGTTTGTGAAATCAGCTGCTGGAGTCTTTAAAAGACAGAAAAGTGCTGAGTGTGAACGAGCACCTGCTTATTTTTCAAAACAGGAAGTGGAGGTCTGAGATGAAGCACCACCGAAAAACACAACTTACAACAGACTGTTGATAAATGCGAAGTGTGTGTAAATGTCTCCTAATGTATAGTCAGCACAACTGGCTTTGAATTATTCTTCTTTTCATTACACTAATGGCTCAGCAGAAGGCGGCAGAGTCGATGCAGAGTCAGAGTGAGTGAAAGAAATGATTATTTTCAGCGGGGTTTCACATACAGGTGGGAAAAGGGCAAACTCTCAGCTGGTGACGTTCATCAACGGCCGCTGTAAAGGTCACACCATGTCTCTTGACGCGCACCCACACCCGAAGGCGTGTTTGCCCCCGCTGGGTGCACCACCTCCCCTCCTACACAACTACACTACCCCCCACCTCTGCTTTTTATTAGCCCCCATGGGAGAGACGCTGCTGCTGTTACAGCGGCGGTGTCTAAAAAAAAAAAAAAAAAGTGTAAACACACATTTAAAAGTCCTCGCTCGGAGTCTTGATTGCTGATGAGGCTGCGCTTTTTTTTGTGGACATTTAAACGACTTGTTTCGCCACCTCTACCTGATTTTTAAATTCAAATCAATCAAAATGGATTCCATCATGACGACACTGTGACTGATTGTTTCTAGTTTTTTTTTTGTTGGTGTGCTTACATCATGTTCCGCCTGTTCAGCAGAAAGTCCGCCATGAATCACTGAGATCATGTGAGCTATGTGGAGGTAAGTGGGGCAGCCAGAGTCCCGAGGAGACGCCGGCTCCTGGTCCAGCCTGGCTGACCTTTGACCTCTGAAATATCACAGAAAGACCCGACATGCTCCGAGCGCAGTGAGTCAGGTGGAAAACAACAAAAATATTTAAAGATACTCTGTTGTTAAATCCTTTATGATCCAGGGTTAGACTTTAAAACTGCTGCAGTTCCTCCAGTGGCCACTTGAGGGTGTCTACAGAAGCAAAAAAGGCTCATTGACAACATTAAACACATTTTATGAGGCAAATTTTAGATATGACCACCGGAGGGCGCCAAACATCTTTTCTAGTTTGCTCTTATGCTACATGCTAGCTTTTTAAAGCCTCTTTTGCTGTTGTTGTCATGACGACATCTCAGATGTTTAAAGAAGCTTCAAGTCGCGACATGAGGAACTGCAGTTGATTTGTCCTACATTAGAGAGCATTTGTTTGTTTTATGTTTTCATATTTTCAGTCCAGTGAAGTTCGTTTTGTGGATATTTTGTGTCATTGAATTGTTTTTGAACTCTGATCTGTTGTTTTTTGGTCGTCCTGAATCCTTTTCTGCTTATTCTCATACTGTTTTTCAATTCTTTGGACAAACTTTGCACTGTGTTAAATTTTCTTTTTCACTGATTTTTTTCTGATATGAGGTGAAACTTAATGTCCGGTGTGCCACAAAGCATCAATATTTGAACTTTAACAACATTTTTTTTTTCACTTTCTTCTCCTCAAAGATCCATAAAATGTTCAATTAAAAGTTTTTCTCCACTTCTGGCATTGCTAACATCATTGTAGACATTCTCTTCGTCTTTGTCAGTGTGTTTGTGTGTGTGTTTGTGTCAACACACAAGGCTGCAAAGCTTCAGCAGAGTATCCATGAGTCATTCTGATCTCGATTAAAGCCTTTTGTAAACACCCTGTTTCTACAGAAAGCTAATTAAAACGCCAAACTTCATGTCATATTTACTTTCAACAGGATTCAGATGGAAATATGGCCTCAAGATGTTAAAGCTGCTGCGTTGTAAGAAAGTTTGTGTAAGTGTTTGCAGGAGGTTTTGTTGGGAGGATGAGGACCCGGTCTCTGGGCGCCCTCAGTCAGCAGGTGTTTTTAGGGGGGCCGCTCTCTATGTATTTTTAACATGTAGGCCGCTGCACCCATTCAGTCCGATGACAAGTGAGCCTGCCCTGCTGTGATTTAGCACATGAGGCTTTGAGCAGCCAGAAGAAGCAGGAGGAGGGGCTCGGCCTACTTTATCAACGTTAATTTCAAAGCCTCGAAGTGCTCGGTCAGCGGATTCAAGCGATGGCGGCGGAGTCGTGTTCCTCCTCAGCTGCCCTCTTTTTTTCCTGCCGCCTCAGCAGTCTGGCTGCCTGCGGACCGAGGCGCCCTCGCTACAAAAAAAAACAAAAAACATCTCTATGAAGAACTCAGCAGGCCCATTTTTCCACTTCCTGTCCTGCGTGATTGACAGGCGCCATGGCCAGAAACGGGCGGACATGTTGGACACAGCTGGGCCCGCAAAAATGTTTTGTTTTTTCTCTACTGTCGCTTTGTGTCGTCGTCACCATCAGGCGGCGGAGCAGAACTGATGACTGCAGGCCAGCCAGAAACATCCATCGCCGTTTCTCCCCGGGAGGCGATTTGTTTGTCATGCTGGAAGGTTATTGACAGGAGCAGCTACAGGAGGGGAGCACACACACACACACACACACACACACACACAGAGCGAGGGGCAGGAACATAACACGGATCATTTCATATTACAGATGAAAAATCTGCCTCCCTGTGGGAAACAGTCCAAGATGAAACTAATGAAATTTTGCTTGAAATGGTCCATTTAGGAGATGAAGCAAACTTCATCATCATCGTCATCATCATCCTCAGAGCTGAAGGACACTTCAAACACACCTCATCATATCATATTTCAGCCTCCATGTTTATCCAAACTGGGAACACATTTCTGTCTCTGATACACAGATATGTAGGTAAAGAAATCAAGTCTTTTATTCTGAAATTCATTATTTTAAGGACAGTGTGGGTTTACAACACACAGACAAACAAAACCTTGCCCACGGCTTCATTTTAGCAGCCAAGGAATTTTTTTAAAAAAAAGTCATTTTTATCAACAGAATGAGGAAAAAACACAGCTACATGTTTTTGTACATCTGTTTCTTCTCCACCTCAAAGGGGGAACCTGCAGTTCCTCCAGAGTCCACTGGAGGGCTGGCTCCAAAAGACTGATAAAAAAAAAAACTATTATAAATTATATTAAGGCTTAATGTTTTTTTCCCAGAATTTAAAGGTGTGGCTACAAACCTTTCCACGTCAGGTCACGTTTGGATCAGGGTGGAGTAAAGGATGAAGTAAATATTTGCAATAACGTCCAATTTAAAACGCTGGAGTCCCAGTTTCGATTGAAGGCTGCATTTGTTTGACCAGTAGCGTCACATGTAACCAACAAATGTGCCCATTGTTTCCTTGGTGGGGTGGATTCTATGAACTCTAAACTTTCACCAACTCTGGTGGGCGACAGGAGACGCTCAACCTCGTTCTAAAGCTGTTGGTACGACCTCCACAGAAAAAGGACTTTGTAGACCCAGTCCAGTTGGGACACACTTTTGGCCTCTCCAAAGCACTTCAGACCTCTCTTGATGGGTCAGCTAGGAAATACGATCCCTCCAGCAGCTACTTCAACCACTCGTTACACCTCTAAAGGCAGAACCAGGCGTCCAAACCACTCCAGGTGAAGAGCAGCTTCCGTTGAGCCTCTCTTGGATCTCCAAACTTCTCACCTGAATCATATTTCTGCTGCAGGTACAAACTGAATTTGACGATTTAAGGAGTGAAACTTTTTGGGATTCAACGACTGACTGCACCACGCAAACGATGCTTTATGACCTGACTCCACAAAGAGGACTTAAAATGTTATCACCTGCAGGTTGCTAGGCAACAGGAACAGCAACCCTGTTAGCATCTAGCTGCCTGCTAACTACAGAACTAAGCGAGGCCATCCGCCTTAAGAGGAGCTAAGAGGAGACAATCATCCACACTGACAGCCACTTCACTTCCCACATTTGTCTTCGCCTGTTCCACAGTCATCAGCCGTGCTGGAGTTCCATTTCCTTTAAAGTGATTCCCACTTCACCTGTACACTCAGCTGCGATGCAGATGGAGGAATAAAGACACACTGTGAGGAGGAGGAGGAGGAGGGAGACAGATTTCCTTTGAAGCAGGAGCTTGTCAGAAGAGCCATCAGTGGTTTCACTGGCGTCTCCATAACAGTGAGTCACTGGGGTCTATTTTACACTTCAGGCGACATCAAGCAACTTGACGGAGGAGGCGAGTGGTCGGGAAACCGCTGATTTATGTGTTTGTTCAACAGGAGGCCTCCCAACATCAGAGCAGCTTGTATCACAGCAGAGGCTGAAAAAATACATGTGCAAATGATGTGTCCTGCCAGGTCAGGTCTGGTTTATTATCCCGTGCTGGTGGCTCTTCCTGCAGCTGCTTTGGCAGAATGATATTTTCAGGACATTCTGACCTTTTCTCTGGTGCCATCATTACATTTTAAATTTCCACTAGTACCAAAGATACGAGCGCCATCAGAGGCGGCGTTTACAAGCGTGACATTCACTCATGACACCCTCCTCACATTAACAGTGCGTGTTAATAGACAGCTACACACCATTTTAATTTGATTTTATATGAAATGGCGTTCACATTACTTTGCATTACGTTTATTTAACAGATGCATTCTGAGGGGAAAAAAGCTGGAAACCCTCAAAAACAACCTCATTAGAGGCTGAAAGGACGGAGACATTAGCAGGAAGCGTCCATTAAGCTTCTTTAAGTTCATCCTCTGACTCAACATGTGACCTTTTTTTATCTTCTATCTACATTTAAAGTCTTTCCTTACATTTAAACATTATGATGTGAGAGCCAGAGGCAGCATGCTGTGCTGCATTTAGATCCACTGCTCGTTATCACTTTGCACTGCTGGCTGGTCTGCAGCCATAAAAAGGAAAGAGCTTCTGTGTTTAATGTCTGACATTAATAAGTCATTTAGTAACGAAAAAACTATTTTGATGTAAGAATAGCCATAGAAATCCTCATAAATCTATGAGTTTTGTCTTTTCTGTTCACTAATTTGATCTGATAACTTATTTTTTCACACATTTTCTCTTGTAAAGTGAAATTTTTCTAAAATGTACACATTTATTTTCATAAGAAAATCCATGTTTTCTCCTAAAAACAAAAAAAATAACAGATTTAACCTCAAAAGTTTTGCTTTTAGGCCCTTTTTCTCCTTGCTGCATGCTTGTTTAGTTGCCACCTAGTGCATTCTGGGTGTTGGAGTTTCTTCTGTTTTAGTCCAGTATTATGTAGCAGTGTGTCTGTTTACTTTGAGGGTTACAAGTAACTTGTCTAAAGTTTGTTTGATGAACATCTGCAGAGACTTCAGATCTTCATCATGCTTTTTTTTCTCTCCTAACGTCAGAAACTCATCAAACGTGACCTTTGACCCTGAACCCAGCTGCAGAGATATTCCCTGTGCTGATGTTTTTATCTCTGATGATATTAACGCTTCTGGATGTGACTCAATCACTTTTAATTACTCACACAACCAGACGGCAAGCGGCGACAAGCCCTGCCACAGCTTCAGAACCTGTCAATAAATCCCACCGGTAAACATGGCGCCATCTTTTTTTTCCCTCTCCCTAACCAGAGAGCGCTCTCACCTCCGGCTTTCCTGCTGCTAGCAAACACACGTTTACACCCCGAGGATTCACAGCTGATCAGCACCTCAGCCCCCGAGACTCATCTTGTCGTTTTCATCTTTTTGTGTGATTGTAATGGAGTGTAGAGGCCCAGGTGACAGCAGCTGTTTCTCCTCCATGCTAATTAAACCGAGGAGTTATTAATTAAATTAGGATCTGACGTGCTGATTGGCTATCCCAGGATTTAACTCTCAGCGGACGTCGCAAGTTCATCTGGTAACATCAACGACACAACAAAACTTCTATAGGTGTGTGATTGTGTGTGTGTGTGTGTTACCGAGTCATGTGACATCACCTGCAGCAGCAGCAGCAGCAGAAGAAGAAGAAGTGAGAGAAGAAAACAGCCTGAGAGTGTCAGAAGAGCGCTGAAGTGCGTTGTTGTTGAGTCTGACCTTTGAAAGTGTGGCTGCGGGCGGAGGGAGGCGGCGTGCAGCGCTGGATCCGTCAGTGTTGAGGTGACACTTTCTTCAGAGCGCACAGACAGAGAGAGAGAAGAAGAAGAAATGTTAGCCTTTGTTGCAGAGAGGCTTCAGGGATGTCAGTCAATCCAACACACAGCTACACAAACTTTGTCTACATTTGTTAAATTATCCGGCACCCTTTGAAGGATGCTTTTATACAGTCATTTGTGTTACAGCTGTCTGAGAAAGGCGTCCTACGTTTCCATGGTAACGGAGGACGCAACAGGCTGATCCTTCCTATGCATTTTTGTTTCATACAATAGAACTCACCCTAGGACTCCCCAAAATGTTAGTCCTGGCCACAGGTTGCCAGGCAACAAGAGCAGCACGTTATAAAAGTATCCTCATTTTTGCACCCTGGGTGAAGGTGGAGCCATCTGAACAACATGAGTCCATATGGGGGGGGGGGGGTGACTGTCACCATCAGTCCTAATCTGATCAATCTGCAGCCGTTAGCATGATGCTAGCTTTGTTAAGGGCTAACTTTTCAGATCAACGCTGTGCCCTCTCAGCACCTCCTCCTTCTCCACCTGCTGCCTCCGACTCCGCTCTGATGATGATCTTTTAGTAAACTGATTCTGAAGCGTAACTTCACACTTTTCTTTTAAACATTTCTGAGCCTCTTCTTTCTTTAAGCAGATATTTTTATTTACGACATTAAAAAAAAAAGATTAAAAGGCTGCAGTTTCAGAAGAATGACTGATTTCATGGAGATTTATTAAAAGATTATCTGAAAGATGCAATTACTGTGGATTTTCCTCTTTTTAAACATGAATTTGTCTCCAATGAATGAAGTGGAAAGAAAATTTGTGCATATATTACATTCCTTTCCCTTCCTCTACACACCATGGACTCCTATATATTCACTCAATATTATGCTGAGTAGAATAAAGAAAAACAACTTTTAAAAGGAGGACGCTCTTGACTCGAGGGCAGACCATCAACAGAGCAGGTGGAGAAGAAATTTCATTTAAAGTTGCACAAAGAGCACACAGAGCTCTTTTCAGACTTTGTCGTTTGATGTTTCTTACAGCTAAAAGTCAAACATGAGAGCTGCAGGTAAACAGCAGAGCCGCCGCCGCCTCATGAGTTTCAAAGACCTCCTGATCTCTGTGAGGAGGGAGAATGTTCACAGGTAGAGTTTAAAGCTGACCGCTGACACTGAAGGTTTATTTACAGCTGTCGTTGTCTCCACAAACGCCCCATCTTGACGGCTTCTTAGTCACACTCTCCACCTCTGTCTCCGCCCACTACAAACAGCAGCAGGTAGACGGAGGTTTGAGCTGCTGATGTTACAGACCTACAAACCAGACGTCACACGTCTCTGCAGCCCCGTCTTTGCACGCTGGGAAGTAATATCGTGGTTAGGAGCCGACAAGATGGCTGACAAGGTGCTAGTAACAGTCTACAGGTAGCCAAGTAGCATGTTAGCTTCTAACATACAGGTTTGGTTATTGGAGGACACCAGATCTCTGTGTTGGACTGAGGGCAGCTCCATTAGCTCACTGTACCATCTAGTGGTTCAAAGAGACATTATGCAAGGGGATGCTACATGGCTAGCTGGTTAGCATGCTAATTTCAGTCATACAGGATTGCTGGACACAAACACCACCAACACACTAAACAGAAAGCAGAACATCAAGTCTCCACACCACCTAGTGGCACAGTGTGGTCCATGGCTAACCTGTTAGCATGATAGCGTCAATGATACAGGTTGTGAACCCATCTAGTGGCTCAAGGCGGTATTACACAAGGATACAGCCAACAGTTTGCACAAGCTTCTATTATAGGGTTTTTTGTTGAATAATTTCTCTACTAAACACCAAAACTTCTGACTTATTCAGTGCTACATTAGCTCACTGTACCATCCTGTGGTTCAAAGAGACATTATGCAAGGGGATGCTACATGGCTAGCAGGTTAGCATGCTAATTTCCATCATATATGTCTGTTCTTTGATGATTTCTTTTCTAGACTCAAACACTGCTAATGCTGATTAAACTGAGAGCAGACCAGACACCACATAAACTCACCAGACCACCTAGTGGTACAGTGTGGTATTACACCAAGGCACAAGCTAGCTAATTAGCATAATAGCTTCATGTTGGTCATTGCTGGAGGATTTCCATACTCACAAACAGCACAATCTCTGACTCTTCCTCTCTGGTTAGTTGGACCAATTAGACACCCTGCTGACTGACTACGCCAACTAGTGGCACAAAGGGGTATTACATTAGAGCACAGCACCTCAAAGACATATTTCCTGTTGATTAACATATGAGCTTCTTTCTGATTAATCATGTTTATTTTATGTGCTGCAAACTTATCACATCAAAAATCCTCATTTCAGACCATTAAATCAGCCAAATTTAATGAAGTGACGCTCCCTGCAGATCTTTAAACTGCTGTCTGATCATTTTAATTGTTTTGGCTGCTGCTGTGAGTCCATGTCAGGCTGACAAACACACTCATAGATCCTGTAAGAAAAACTTTCATTAATCAGAAAACGCAGCCGTCATGCCAGAACATTAAGACATCAGATATTGGACAGAGTCCCAGAGTCAGGATTTTGGAAAAGCAGAAGCTGCGACTCCTCATCCGGAGCCATTATGTGCCTCAAACATCTCAAAGTTAAAAAAAGAACGTTAAATCGCTCCGAGTGGAATTTTTCAGAGGGCACTTTGCTTTCATTTGATTGGGAGACAGTTTTTCATTCTGAGGCAGCGATCGCCCGCTAATCACCTCCATGTCCATCAAAGCAGGGATGGAGTTTGAGAAGGGGGGGGGGGGGGGGGGGGGGCTGGCGGTGGGCAGTGAAGGGCTGGTAAGTCAGCTCACAGT
>JAVQJX010171846.1:0-10391 GCA_036025115.1 Ambassis agassizii
GTTTGTGCATGTGTAGTTGTTTTCATCAAGAGAGCACGGGTAAGTATTCAACATTATTTTCACAATTGTGCCCACCTTTGTGCAGCAGTATGGTTAATGAAACATGTCTTACTGAGGTCATGAAGTGCATTTAACTAGCACTTAATGCTTTCTAAAACACCCCAGTAATTTATAATAATACACTCAGTTGAAATATAAACCAAACAGGCATCAGAAGATGACAAGGTACAAAAGAATCAAAAAGCTCTGCACTTTTTCGGGCAGTTCATCGAGAACTATGGCGTTTTAGCACGCAGCATTTTGTGCTTCATTTTCTGAGCTTGCTTAATCAACAAGTATATAATAAATAACCCAAACCCTTGCATTTAAAATAATAAGCTATATTTGGAATAACTTACATTTTTGCTGTATGTAACCTCCTTTGATATTCTTTGGAAAATTAAATTTTAATTTTCCTTAAAATATTACATACTCACAGTTAGAAGCCAAGTTGTCAGTGTTTGGCTTGCATAAAAAAATCAGGTTCTAAAAAAATGACTAGTTCACTTACGTTTAAAAGTGGCGAGAGTTCAACCACCACCATTGGCTCACTGGGTTGTGGTTCGGGTCGAACCGTCACAGTTAGGATCTTAGAGTTGATCACCACAGGGGGACTGAAAACAGACAAGCACACACATTGTTATATATTATTTACACCACCTTGACTAAATGATTTTTGGCAGGAAACCCTGTCCAGGATACTAGTGACATTGCTGATAAAACAATAAGCAATCCTAAATAAAGACACATTTCTCATTTTTATAAGTGCTACAAAGGCTGTTGAACTGAGAAGTTAATATTCAGCTCCACCCCATTCTATTAAAGGTTTTTGAGTGTATTAGCAACAACACACACATGATGACATAAAAAAACAGAAAGAGAGTAAAAAAAAAACTAAAATGTGGGCCTCAAGACAAACAGAATGCAGGACCTATTAACATTCAGCAGAGCTACCCAGAGAAAAGGGTTTTAACAGATCCAGCTCATTCACAACCAAGAGCACTGACCTGAATAAAAGGGCCTAGGGCCAGCACAAACACCACTGTGGCCTTCTGACAACCCACTGATTTTTTATAACCTCTATTACTGTTCTAGTCAAGACTCAGGACCCATTATGCCCACATTCATTGAAAGCCCACTGTACACTTCCAAAAATACATTAACTAGACAAAAGAAAAGAAACAAATAGCTAGGCAGATGCACTAGTAGTACTATGTCTGATATGTAGACACAAGAACAAGAAGGAAGGAACAGACATCATCAGATGGATGAAAAATCTGAGGTTTGAATTAGATTCAGAGAAGGAGCAAAAGAAGAGACGGCACAGAAACAAAAAGGCAGAGACAAAGGAAACGAAAATCATAAAAGAGAATATGAGGGAAATATAATGCCAGACAAAGCAATAAAAATGCAAAAAAAAGGTCAATTGAAACAATAAGAGGTGAGATAGTTAATTAGGTACTCACTTTGGTGTAGGTAAGATGATGCCCAGTGTCCTGTACAAGATGGCTCCGATCACATAGTACACTGTAGTCTCTGAGTCCGTTTCTGTCTCTAAAAGTACAGAAAAAATGTCTTACTGATATGCTGTTGTTATGGTTAAAACACACAATGGTCAAATGGTCAAAGACACAACATAAATGTATCATTGCCATAACATTTAACTGAATTTTGTGTGTTAACCTGCACTTACCTGCCAAATACATGTATTACTTTGTGAAGCAAACAAGTACAGTTTTCACTTGTCTCATCAACCTGCCATTTCTGCTTAATTTTTATGTACTCTTAAGGTGTCGCTGACAAATGCTCCATTGGCTACATCAAAATAAAAGTCAGTAAATTGCAGCACCTTCCAGGAGCATTTGACAGCTACATATTCCATACTCAGGCTAATTATGCTTCTGAGTTGGAGAAAGTAAGTCAGGTGCAAGATCTCCACCCACTGTGTAGGTGGAGACACCATCTACGTCAATTTGTTTGCTTATGAGGAGGTAGTTGCTCTCCTAACGCTCAGCTATGATGACAAAAGTTTCATTTCTAACACCAGCAATCCAATATAAACTTGCCAGATTTTCAGGTATGTTCATACAATATCCTTGTCCCACAAATTCCTTATCTTCTTGACTGTACGCCTATGTCATCCTCCTCTGCTGTTGTTGCTATTCACCTGCCAATATTTCCACCCTTTTCAGTGGTTGTTCTTTACAACATCTTGCTTCCCATCTCTCTATTCAGAGTTCTTTCACCAAAAAGAGCATGGGCTCCCAAGGAGACGTAGTGTCCCTCTGTAAATGTCACTTTGTCTCAAGTGAGGCAGAAAGGGAGGCAGGGACGAAAAAGTACAAGGGAAAGAGTTCATGATGAGAGATGCCACTCCTGCCACTCCCTCCTTTGCCCTTTTAGGTAGAGAGAAGCGATGGAGGAACATTGACAGAGAACGAGGGGTGGGGGAACAGACAGAGGGGGCTGATGGTATCAGGCGCACTGGGTGACTCATCCAAAACCTGTCTGGCTGCTGCCTAAGAGGTAATACTCAGGAAGGGAGATAGCTATGCAAGATGAGGAGACAGACGAGGAGAGAAAGAGGAAGAAACAAAAAGATCTCGACAGTGGGAGAAAAAAAGCAATTGAAAGACTGAGGAGGCAAAAAACAGATCAAAGTCAGGATGAGAAAGCCTGTGAGTTTGATGGATCTTAATTGGACAGTGTCTGCAAAGGCATGCAAATGAGAGAGTCAGTGTATTATGGGTAAATGGTAAATCAGTATGTGAGGGGGTGGCACTCCTACACTCTGGGATGATTAATGCCACAAAAGCACTCAGTCACAAAACTCTAATTTCCCACGAACTCTTCCTGAACATCTAAATGATTGGTGGTCAGCTGCAATCCAGCAAAATGGCAAACCACCAGTCACCAGCTGTGAACTTTAATATGCCATTTATCAGGGAAAGATATGCTTGCAGTTGTTGCTAAGCCATAATTTACTGTTTTAATCAAAGATCAAAAGCTCCATCCAGATAGCATTACTCTTTTTCTCTCTTCCTAAAATCTTGCACACTTTTTCCACTGATTGGTACAGCAGAGAATTTCTGCCTATGAAAACACTGAAAGATTAATATTCCCAAACTCGTAAAAATTTACTGACCAAGTTGCTGCCTACTTGGGTCAGTGATGTTAATATTACCACTTAACTGCCTTGTATTTAGCTTCTCATTCCCTGCTAAATTTCTTTAAGCTGTTAGCTCAAGAGACAGGGATCCGAGCCAAAGCTGTGGATTTATGAGGTTGTCTACATCTGTAATCTTTTATGGTCAGACAATGTGGATAAGAATCCACATGATGCGACTGAAAACGCACTGAAAAGTGAATGAAGTGCTCTTTTGCCATTGAGGAGTTATATCAGGCCAATACTTGTGTATTTATTTCTAGTCAAATTCAGGAGGAAAAAGGTATAAGCCTATGTTTTGTGTTTTAGCCATGCTTTTGATGAATAACCCAAGTTAAACCAGAAAATTTATTTTATTTAAAAACACACACCTTTAGCTTCGATACCACTTATTGACCAAATTTCAAACTGCAAGTGAGGAAGTCATTATTACTACTTAGATTATTAGTGAGTAGAGCCATGTGCTCTCTTTTGAGTAATAAAAGCCAACAATGCATAACCATGTGCATGTACCAGCAATGGTGTATTTGAAATATGAAGGCATTTCTTCTAATATGTTTGGATCTATGTGTACGCATGGCTGCAAAGCACAGTGCATGGCCTGTTGGTGAGAGAAAATGAGACTGTGGAGGGAGAGTGGGAGTTTGTCACCTCGAAAATCAGTGAAGAACAGTCCCAGCCTCTGCCCACTGAAGCGATTCATGAACCAATCAATTGGTTGCGTGCATGTGTGCCAGTACTTGCACGTGCACACACAAAGATGCCAATGGGCCTTTATGAGCATGTTTAGGCTGTCCATCAGACAGGCTTTCATTACAGAGTAAATGAACCAAACAAACCAATAGCAATCAGCTGAAGAATTTAGCTCATGGACTGCCAATGGGAAGAGGCAGAGTTCTCAACAGGCCAAAGAGCACTAATGTCCTAACACATAAGGCTATATGTGATTTGAATGAAGCAATTTACCAAATATTGATGCTAAAATGGCAATGGTATGTGCTGAATATGACAATGTTCCAGTGTAAGTGGTCACTTTAATTGCACTGTGAGAGACCACACACTATGAGGATAATGGACTAAAAAGATTAGTGAAAAGAAGCATAAAAACATGACACATGCAGTGCAGCAGCATCAGACACCTCTGGCTATCACACTGGCATTAATCCTTTAAGACATCTGAATTTACTGTTCCATAAAATGTGGAAAAGGGACTTTACAGACAAGTCATAACAACATAGTGCTAGATGCTAGGTTGTTTTAGGATAAGTATATTACATTGTGCATTATGAGACAGGGAGGAAGCGAGTGAGTTGAGGAGAATCCCTAAGAGTTTAGCATACAGGATGTCTTGAACACCAATCAAAGAGAGTCTGTGTCATCAGTGCAAGTCACAGGTCAGAGGGGGCTCTGCTCTCTTAGCCCCCAACCTCTCTGAACTTTAATTCAGTGTTAGGATGGGATGGCAGAGACAAAGTCTGGCAGTGTAATTTCCTGTGGGACCTAACCTTTGCCTTAGTTGGTAATGGGTCACATCTGCCACAGTAATTGTGTTATCTAGTGTAAAACACTGTCTTTAACTACTCTGCTCCATACATTGTTTCTTTTTTTTCTTCCTCTCTTAATGGGTTGCTTCTTATCACTTGTCTTGTTTCTGAGCAAAGCTGACCACAAATAAAAAAATCTTACATCATTTAAGCTCTCCAGGGCCTATTTACAGTTCAGGTCCTTCCCTCCTGACTTAATTCTGAATATCCTTGAGTTGTCTTCTATATCTGCCTCAATGAGACACATCTCTGACTATGTGAATTCACACTTGGGGGAGATCTTCTAGCTGAGGTGGCCTGACCTTTGTTAAGGAAAACACTAAGCACAGTAATATGTCTAAGACTTATGACTGTAACTAAGGGCAAGCAGATGCAAATAAGGGTTATGATTTTTCCTTCCAACCTCTTATGTAAGCCATTTTCTGTCCGTGGACCCTGATATATGTGTCAAAAAAAATTCACTGTATACAAGTCTTAGCTCTCTTACCCTCAGCTGGAACGGTGAAGACATCTTTAGGGATGTAGAGCTTATCCTCTGCTGTTCTGGCCCAGTCCTTCATTCCTCTCCGTCCTTTCATGGGAAAGTTGATATCACTAGAAACAGCTGACACCGGCTCTCGCTGAATGGTTATCACTGGACAAACAAGAAATACCACAGAGACTTTAAACAACTGCAAACTGCCAATAAAAGGTAAGATGTAACAAAACAAGAACAAACAGCTATGGAGATGCTACTCAGATATGTTTTAAAGAACATGATTAAAATTTACACCCGTATACTGTGAAATAACAGGTTTGTAGGAACTGTGATGCAACACTTACTAAGGTTGTTGGTAACCACCAAGAAACTCTGAAAAGGCTTCTGGGCTTCTCCAATAAGGTGAATGAAATCTTCTAATATCCGCATCAGTAAAGCAGCACCAGGAGCGACCTGTGGATGAAAAAGAAAGATAAGAGTCATTTAGATTTCCTAACATACATAAATTGGATGAGTGGTTAAACTGCTACCATTAGCATTATCCAAACTGTAAATCATATCTAGTTGCAATGTGATTTGACTTGGATGGCAAGTATACTTCAACTCAAGGACATCAGGTCTTGTTACACACAAACAACATCCATATATATCTCATAATTATCAGGCAGTCACTGTGTTTTGTAAGCAGGTGTGCTTTTATGACTCAAATAATGACAAGTTAATATGAGATGTCGTCACGTCCACCCACACGAAATGCACAAAAATGCAGACATTGAAGACACTTAGTACAGCAGCTGACAGCAAATAATTAAGGTAAACCGGTGTAAAAAAATGTCCACAGCAATGTACATGTTCGCAAAAGGCTTTACCTGATGAGCGTCTTCCCATTTCTCCAGGTTTTCCATGTCCAACATGTGGCTGACTATCTGGAAGAATTTCTAGACACAAGACAGGAATGTTAAGTTGCTGAAGCAGAATGTAGCCCTAACAAGCCATTAGTACTGCACGGTAACAGTATAGTTTATTCTCTGTAAAGTGTGTACAGTAGTCTTCTGTCACAGGCCTATAGTAAAACATACAAAAATGTCTGCCAATGATCAGCTGAGACAGGAGCATTTTGCTCTCTCTTACAGGCAGGGAAAAGGGAAAAAACGGCCAAAAAAAATCTCCTTTGAGGACTTAACGACTGTGCAGCTGTATTTCGTTGTTATGCACAGACTGTACAGTGTATTCTACATTGAATAAATTTAGGTTTGTGTACCTGTGAGTCAGTCTGTATGACTGCATGATTTACATGATTTAGCTTGAGAGGGCTCAGAGAGAAGGCTCTCCCTACCTGCACGTCGTCGGGAGCTGGGATGTAGGTTGCTCTTTTGAAGGTGTCCGTCACATTTCGCAGGATCTCCGTGGAAAAGAGAAGGTCGCCACTGTAGTAGCTCCTCCTCTGCAAGAGCTCCAGGAGAGTCCGTACGATCTGAGACATGCCCTCCCCAGCCAGGGTCCTCTGACCCTTCGCAAGATGCTCTCGTAACTACAACAGGCAGAGAGAGAAATTTAGAGAAGTTGATGGCCTTACCTCTATCGGATATTGTCAAGATGATTAAACTCAAGCCCTTTGGCACTTACTGTAGCACATGTTGTTACTCAAAATATGGAGCTGGTAAAAATGTCAGAAACAGAAGACCAAACAACCAAGATGTGTTTTTGACAAAGAAATCACACAAGTGTTTTGGATGTGAGCCAAGGGGGATATTTCAAGACGCGAGTATGTGTGTATGTATATATATATATATATATATGTGTGTGTGTGTGTGTGTGTGTGTACTGTTGAATTTTGGAGCTTGTGCTTAAAATAGGCAGGCAAAAAGAGGCCTAGCAGCTCTCTCAGAAACTGGATCTCATCACTTCAGAGAAAGAGATACAGAAAGCAAGTCTACGTATGACTGCATGTGGAACGCAGAGACACAGAGCCAAAGGAAAATGGAAGTAGAGAGAGAGAGAGAGAGAGGGAGAGAGAGAGAGGAACAGAAGATGACAGCAATCACAGAAAATTAATTATTGACTCCTGATGTTAATGAAAGGTTGGAACAGAAGCTAACAGTGCAATCAACTCTGTCACGCACAATCCCTGACCCTCATCTCCTTCCGCCATCATCAAGGAGATGGAAAAGGTTGAAGTTCATAGAGCAGGAAAACAGTCTCAGTGATGAACACATTCATGAGCCATGTTCATTAATTGATAAGTGTGAGTGCAAAGCTCTGGAAAAGCTAATTAGAGATAGCACCCATCCTTGAGTAAAGACCCTCCTCTATTTTGAATAAACTTAAACAAAAAAATAAATAAATAAACAGAGGTATGTGATGGGTAAAAACAGGCTAAAATTCAGACACCTGAGACACCAGAGACAGACATGATGAAGGATGTTAAGCAACCCACAGGCTCAAATGATGTAATCTAGACAAACACAGTATCTGTTTTTCTTGTAGCTGGAAATGATAAAAAAAATGCAATCAGCAGAAAGAGCTTCTGATTTCAGCAGTAGTGATTTCTTAAAACAAAACTTACAGATATATGTAAATATCTATATTCAAGTGAGACGCATCTGGCGAAGCTCGGAGGACCCCAGAAAGCAACTCCATTATTATCCAGCATACAGCGACGACTAGCAGATCCTGGAAAGAAACAAGAGAGACACAATTCATAAATGAAAAAGATCCACTGTTTTGTTTTTTTTAATTTATCACTGTCAGAGGAGACCATTTCTTGAAAAATACTCAATGACAAACCTATTGAAACTCATATTATCACTTATTTTATCAGTTACAGTCACTGAACAAAGACCACTGGTTTAGAATCAGATGTAAACTTCTTCAAGTGACTACATTTACTGGCAGATGTTAGAGCTAATCTACAAAAATAGTTTTCATAGATATTGTGAGTCACTGACTAAACAAGAAAGTGCTGCTGTTGGAAGAAATGAATCACAACAACAGGAAATAACTGTGGCACAGATTACGGACACATGTTAAAACATATTAACTGACTATGTGTATCAAAATCCAAAATAGCTACACCATTTTAAGACAAATGCTTTGTTTATTTTCGGATATTACTATGAGTAGGTTATCAAAACAGACCGGCCTCAACCTAACTAGCTCTACACTACACTTCCTACATAACTTCTGCTAATGTGTATTTTTCTGAGGTTTATGGATATAATTTCTGCTGAAAGCTGTCCATCATACAACATCGAAACGAATACTGGCGGGCGAACACCTGTTGCTAATGTATGTGTTGCTAATGTTTTTTTGGAGGTAGCAACATTGAATTTGAAAATTGGTAAATGTGGCAGACGTTAAGCTAACGCATGTTTTAGCTAATGAGCTTAAGTTTTTAGTACTAGTTGGAGTTGTAGCAGGTCGTTTTCTTCGCTGTAACGCTTACTAAATAACAAGTGCTAGCTAACCACATAAACATTAAGTGCCACAATATCTTGCGGTTCGGTTCATTTCAGGTTAACCTACTGAAAAGACGCTAACAGATTTACTGATAGCGTCAATTGCTTAGAGCAGGTGATGTGACTGACCAGTGGCGTTAGTTGGACATTTGTTGTAGACAGTTTCTCCAGCAGACGCTCTCTTCCATGACATCAAGAGGAGGTGCTCCTCTTTGCATATCTCATGAGGAGCTGTAGAAGAAATAAATGAGAAAAACGTAGAAAAAAGTGAAATAAGGCACAACCTAGCAGGCAAACTGAAAGAGAAAAATCACACATAGGCTGCATGCCAGAGAAGAAAAGGAGACAGAAAAGCACAAAAAAAAACAAGATTCAAATCAATGTTCTCCTACAGCAGCTCCCAATCTTATTCCCCTGTACATTTCTCAGTGCTATTGCCTCAGTACAGTATCTCATTCCCTCTTCATCTTACCCCCTCTTTTTATTCATCTGTTTTCCCCCTCCTTCTTTCATAACCCTGATGAAAAAACCGGGGGAGAGCACTCTGAAGATATTCCGAGGGGGCAGCTGAGTGTTGGCAGAGGCAGATGCAGAGAGATGAAGAGGATGGAGAGCGAGAGACAGAAAGAGAGAAAATATGATACTCTCCTGCAATGCCAACACACAACATTCTTGGGTTGTGTAAAAGAGGTTTGAGAGCTACTTAAAACAAAGAGGTCATGGTGGAGTCTACATTCAAAAGTTTATCATTTGTAGCCTGTCAAACCTCAATGCAAGCGTATACATATGAAAATTCACTTGCATATTCACTTGAACACAGCTTCGAGTCAAGAGGCCTACTTATTAAACCGCAGTGTATCCTGCAGTAGCTGACACTCTGACAAATAACACCAAGCGGACCATTGAACATCTTCCTCTCTACCAGGGGGGACAGAAATACACAATGAAATAAAGCAAGGGAGAGAAAGTGAGGGAGATTAGTGCGATAAAAGCCATGTTAAATAGGAGAGACATTAAGAGAAATGGAGTAGTGTAAACAGAGAGGATAAAAAGGGAGCACCACAAGACGACATGTAAAAATCAATGAAGAGGTAAAACTGGATGTGAATTGACAAGGAGATAGACGTGAGGCAGATAAAGATGAGAAGAGCGCAATTCTAAAATTGTGATGGATGCCTTTGGGTGTGGTGTGAACCAGAGGGAATCACTTCCATTCTGCCTGACAAATACAATGCATGTGCAGATTACACACATACACATTTTTCAAATTCCAAACACTCAGAGAGAAATAGCCACACAGAAAAAAACACCCTCAAAGGCAAAAGGCATTTATACAAACCTTTGAAGCATGTATAATCCACTATATGTATAGAGTGCATACAGTATGCCACATTCCCTATACAGTTAAATTGGCATCGTCAAGTGGAACACAACACTATGGTTATACAGTCATGGAAAAAATTATTAGACCACCCTTGTTTTCTTTAATTTCTTGTTCATTTTAATGCTTGGTGCCACTAAAGGTATATTACCTAAACAATAAAATGATCACGCAAAATCCAGCTGATTGCATAACACTAAATCATCCTATTTGAAATGTTTAAGCTTTATTGTATTACCAGGGTATATAAGAGGCCATTTCATGTCACAGGCAGTACTGCACATGCAAAAGCTGAGAGGGGTTTTCTGCTTAAATTCAAGCTGTA
>JAVQJX010171850.1:0-13838 GCA_036025115.1 Ambassis agassizii
CAGCGCCCCGTGTTTTTTTATCCTTTGTGACAATGCCCCCCCTCCCACCAAACACAACCTTTTTTTTTTTTTTGTGTGTTTCTACCCCCCCGCCCCCCCCCCCCCCCCCATATCTTTGAGTTTCCATTTTTAACAGAGCACAATCAAGGCTCTTTGTGTGGACTGTGATGACTCCGCTATGAGTCATCCTGCACAGACTTATTCACCAACAAGGTAGACAATTTCTAATCAAGCACGCTCCAAGCAGAAACCTCCAGGGTTCATATATGACAGGAAGTGTTCAAACTTGTAGTTCCCCCTGCTGCCTCTAGGGGCTGGCTCCAAAAGTGAGTCAGTCCTCATAGACTCCCATGTTAAAATGTCCAACGTGTGTCCAGCAGAAATAAACATGTTTACAGCCTGGTTCAAACAATGATTCTGCTCTCTATTGATAAGTTTAATTCTAGTATCAACTGTACGGGGGCTGAATGTTTTCACAACTCAGTCCTTTTAATTACATTCACACTTTAAATTACACTGAATTACGGTGTTATGCTGACTTCAGTGAACCCCTGATTTCTTTCTTTAGTGCCATGATGAAGTTTATAATAGTCTGTGTTTCAACAATGTCTCAAAAACTACAGGGTGCACAGCTCCTTTTGAAAGCATACTGGTTCATATTTTCTTGTCAAACTGCATTTGAATTGGTGTCCTCACCTTCTACGTACTCCATGACCATGCAGAGGTGCCGTCGGGTTTCAAAGGAACAGAACATGGAAACCACAAATGGATTCTCTGCGAATGTGAGGATGTCTCGCTCCACAAAGGCCTGCTGGATTTGGTTCCTCAGGATCAGGTTCTGCTTGTTTATCTTCTTCATGGCGAAGCGCTGCCGCGTCTCCAGGTGACGCACCAAGTACACAGCACTGGTTCACACACACAGAGACATGCATGTTAAGTTTCATCTCTGCATTGTGTTCACTGAAGAGCAGAGACTCACCCGTATGCTCCGTTACTGATGAGCTTGATGGTCTGAAAGTCGGCTTCTCCTGGTGGCTTCATGGCTCGGATCTTACCCTGAAAATGAATATGATCCAAAGAATAAAAGCTGCATCAGTTCTAGTCTTTCTTTCTCTTCATTTTCTGTCTGTTTAGCTTAATTTTGACAGTTGGAGTCCTGCCTAATGCTAATGGTGAGTCTGAAGGAGAGGGAAATCCTGTTTTCAGCATAAATTACACAGACAGATGCAGGTATGCCAAGTCATTAGCAAATGAAGCAGACGACGTTAGCGCTGAGTGCAACATCAGCCCTGCTGGTCGTGCTGTCTGAACAATGAAGAAGAGACGTGCAGAACGATGTGATCTCACCTCAGACGAGTCGTCTGTTTCAGGCGTTACAGGCCCCTCGCTGTCGTAACTATCGAGGTTCACCATGTCTGTTGAGAAATAATGCGTCTGGTTAAACCATCTGGCAGCCATTTTGTTTCTCAATCAAAGATTAATCTGTGCTTAAAAATGTGTTCCACCTTCAATCGGATCTCTGGTGAGTCCCAGCTGGCTGATGATGTAACGAGGAATGTCCGTCTTCATCAGATGACCCTCCTTGGCGTGGTCCTCCGCTGCCTCCAACAGATGGTAAAACTCCTCCGGGTTAAACTCCTGCAGACCAGAGGTGACACTTCATTAGACTGAGCTTTATTTTTGGCAGATGAATTAATGTGAACAGTCCAAATATCCTGCAAGAATTAATTACATTACATTACAGAGACAGGATCAGTGGTATTATAGAGAGTGACAGAAGTCACTGCTTACATTTTTTACTCCTCTAATCATTTAGTTGCTCTGGATGGCACCATTTACTACCACAATATGTCCTTTTATAATAAAGTTGTCCATTTGTTACTTTTATGCTGGATTGTTGTAATCTTCAGTCTGGATGTCCATATAGTGCCAGATTATCACAAAGAGTCCCTTTGCTTTAAAGTCATTTATGAGCCCTTAGCTGTTAGACGCCTCTCTAAAGACTCTTGGCTGCTGGAGAACCTCCCATGATGCACCTCTAGTCTCCTTCCATGCATTGACTGCATGTCTTAAACCATCTGTCTTCTCTCTTTAGTCTGACTCTGATACTGCTGAAGAATAAAAAGACAAAAATATTGTTTCAACCTTACAAAGTGAACGGCTCTGAGTTGATTGAAAAGAACAGAACAGCTTCATTTGTCACTCATGATCGAACACAACGTCAGCGTGATGCCACTCATGGGAAGGATGCACAACTGATACCACAGTCACACACACATCATCCAAGTTTAACTGACACCATAGTCACGGTCTGTCTGAGTCAGACTGGAAGGCAGCCTAGAGGAGGTGGGGGGGGGGATGGGAGGGGGAGGGGGGGCAGCAGTGTGCAGCTTGGCATTGGCAATACTGTGGCTGGGCAAATTTTAATCTAAATGCAAATTCCTCCTCTATCCAGACAGACTGGACCGAGTCTCATGTCTGTGTGTGTGTTTTGACTTTCACCCCCTCCTCCCTGCTGTCTAACACATCAGACTGCTTAAATGCTTATAATGGGCTAACAAAAACGAGGAGCATGTCGATCATCCAAACAGAACTGTGTCCAATAGAAGAGAAGTGTGATCTTACCAGACACTCCAAAAGCCTCGCAGGTCTGGAGATGATGATGAGAAGCTTTTTCACCAACTCTGTGACGAAGGCCACCTCAGAGCTCTCTGAACGCTCAAAGGCCTGAACAGCAGACAGAAATATACATTTAATTATTATAAAAAAAAAGGCAGACAAACACACACACAGTGTTGAAATAAGAAAATCTAATTACAGCAGATAATAATAAGTATAAGTATAATAAAGACCAGAGGAATCACAGCCATCTAATCAAGCTGCCAAATTGGGTTTTGTGATGAGATACCTGTTATCTGCACAATTATCCTGCGTTTAAATTTGACTACAGGCATCGTGTGTTTGAATTAAATTAAAAAGAAATCACACATAGCACCATGTGATTTTTTCACTGCAGTATAAAGTCCTACATCTCTATGGAAACAGCACGATGATGACTGGAAGTAGAGACAACACAACACACCGTCTGAAAAAGAGCTGTCACTTTATTCTGCCAAAGGTTTGCTGAATTTTTGTATTATGACTGCTGGCCACAAGTGAGCCAATCATAGAGTCATAGTTGCATTGAGGAGTGCAGAATTTTTTGCTTTTTTTGTCAAAATATATATTACATTATTATATAAAAAATTATAACAAAACAGTTATTTTAAACACATTTTTAATTCAGATATAATTAACTCACATTGTGAAGCAGCTTCTCCAGATTCTCCTGCAGCTCAAAGAAGTAGACGGAGGTGATGAGGCCCTCGCGGGCTTTGGCCAGGCAGTCCCTGGACAGCTCCACTATCTGGTGGTGGATGAAGCTGAGGACTCCGTCGGCTAACGGGAGAACATTTTCAGGAGAGAAAAACTGGACGAACTCAGCCAGCCTCCCCTCCATCTGCGTTGTGGCCTGGTGGAGAACAAAGGGTGGATGTTCATTAAGAGGTTTCTTAAGAAGAAAGATCAGAATTTTCATTTGTGATGCAGACAGTGGGCCTCTGCTGATACTGACTTACACACAATGGCCTTTTCTCTCCCCAGTGGACCTCTGTGTGAACAACCCAAAGAGCTTTAACCTCAGATGAACTCCAAACATAATGCCCAATTTCCTCTGGCGTGATTTTTTTATCACAGCCCATTTCCTCCTGATACCAGCCTCAGTCAGAGTGTGCGAGAGAAAATGAGTCTTTATTTCACTGTTCATAGCTGTAGCAGTGGATAAATGTAATATTCTCTGACAGGGTGAACAGGGCATGTTTGCTGTGGTTTAGCAGCCTCCTTTTAGATGTATGATATCAAACACACAGTATCTGAGTTCTGATTTGGTGGGATTATTTACTGAGGATAGATTTAATGCTCTGTAGGTCGGAGCAGCTTTCTGTGTGTGTGTGTGTGTGTGTGTGTGTGTTTGTGTACCTTTGGAAAGCGCTCTTTGTACACATGGTTCATCATGACTATTTCATTATCATAGCAGGAGGACGAGCGTCCAGGGCTGCAGAGATACACAGAGATACAAAGAAATAAGGTCAAACCATAAAGATCAGACTTTTTCTCTCAGTAATCAGAAAGGTTTAAAACAAGCTTTGTGAAATGACTCTTAGAGGAGGATAATACATTCTAATAATAATTAAAAGTTAAGTTTTAGCTCACTTCAATACATTCAGGACAGGCTTTGTGGCAGCCTTCTTAGTTTGGTATTGTGGAGGTTAATATCAGATAATGTTAGCTTTTGACTGGAGTTCAAAGGTCATTGAATAAAAGTTGGATTCCACATTACAAAGCAATGATGCAGCAACCCGGAAACAGCTAGTTAGCTAGCTACTGTAACTGACCAGGTCTTACAAATAAGTAACTATTATACATAATTCTGTCTTTATTCCATGCTGAATGTGTCTTACTGTAACAAGCTAGCAGTCATTTGTGATGCATCAAGAAACCATTTTCCCTGAAATGACATTAGCAAGAGTCAAGCTAGCTACAAATTTGCTAACAGCTACCAAGTTAATTTGCATTAGCTCCAAGACTTCGGAGGAATTAGATACATGTGTTAGCAAGTGTTGCTTCAGAATCCCCATCCCAGATCTTTTACATAGACATTCCAGCCTTTTATTGCAGTAAAAAGCAGTTATTATTTCTTTAATATATCATCAATAAACTGTTTAATATATATCAAAACAAATCTGCTCCTTATTTAAGAGAAACACTAGTTATTTTCCTCTTTTAAAATAAACACATTCCATGTTGGATAATTATGAAAACAATGATAAATTCCACTATGTGTGATCCAGCTTCAGATGAGACAGGACTGTTTCCTGGCAGCAGTCTGATGAGTGCTGCTGTGGTCGCTGACCTGAGACTGCGGGAGCGCGGTCGCATGTGGGGCGAGCAGCGGCCCCCGTCGTCATCTGTGATGCTCTCGGTGCTGCCAAAGTGCTTGGATAAGAAGTGGAGCTCATCCATGGTGGGCTGGAAGGGCAGCTGGTGCAGCCTCTCCTGTGAGGAGCTGGAGGACTGGAGCAGAGAGAAGAGGAAGAGGAGGAAGAGGAAGCAGACGAGGACGGCAAGAGAATAAGATGCAGTTGGCAGACGAGGAAGGGAAACAAGAATATTAGTTGGGAGGATCCAAAAAGTTCCAGAAAATTTATGACAACAAAATTCCAACAGTAGCTGACGCACAACCTGATCAGAGAACACTAACACTAGACTACACAACAGGCAGCATGGTGACGAACCAAGAAATAAAATCGTCTTCCTTCATCAGAACAATGAATCTCAATGAACTGAAAAATCAATCACTGATCAATCACAGGTGACAGACAGAGTGTTAGTGACATCGCCAGAAGATGGTAAATGTGCTGAAAACCATAATTTTAAACTGTGTAACCCCCTAGAAACTACTTCCTAGGTTACGAGTGCCTCTCATTGGAAAGTTGTTTTACATGTATATTATGATAAAAAAATGACCATGACAGGGCAACTATACAATAGATTATCATCATCCATCGACAAAACCCTCTAGGGGTTCCCAATATAGGCACCCCTAGGGTACTAAAACTCACAGATGGGACATTCTGGCACATAATTAGGATGTAAGCATGTGATTATTAACGCTATACCACCGCTAAAGGAGCAAAAATGCTAAAAGAACCACCATCATCCTACTGTGTAACCCACTAGGATTCAACTAAGAGTACCCCCTAGGGCACTAGTGTTTGAAATGTTCTGCCTTACTCTAGGGCTATGAGTGTTTGTGTTTGTTACCACCACAATTGGCAAAGGTGCAAGCATGCTAAAGACCACCAAGACTCCTCCTAGGGTGGTAGTGCCCCTGGTTGGAAACCTCTGTTTTTTGTATACTATATAATGATGGAGGAAAGAATGAAGGCATTTACCGTTGAGCTGGGAGTGTTGGTGCCATAACCAGAGGACGGCAAAGACGCCAAAGACCACCGTCGTCCATCCGCTCTGCAGAACAAATTCAGTGCATTTATTTTTCCATATATTCCCAGTTATTACCCACACAGTTTGGCATTAACTGATTTAAAATAATTGCCCGACGGCTTTGTTTTACATGCATTATGCACACATTTCAATTTCAGCTGCACTATGAAAACATCATTCAATATAGCGAAAGAGTTATCACCCATCTTTTGTCAGTTGTCCCTGGAGGCTTCCTTAGCAATGAGAACAGAGGAGACTCATTCAGTGTGCCTGAGCCGCACAGTGACAGGCAGGCAGACGGATTTAATAAATGAGCACAGACGATTTACTCCCAACACTTTGTCTGACTGAGGAGAGACAGACCGTCTAATTGTCCGACTTCACATACATCTCTGCCTTTTTAGAGTCTGTAGTATAAAGTCCTGCTTTAGTTATCCTCCGCCATCCTACAGGATTATTTTAGAAGCTCACAAAAGAAACTGCAGTTCCTCTAATGGCCACTTGAGGATACAAAAGTAAATATTATTTTAAGGTGCATGATATAATTTCATGAATCGATTTGGCTAAAAGTATATGGACACAGAGGCATTAAAACTAAATATGATTGCATTAATCTCCTCATAGATTATATTTCTATATAAAACAATCCTCTTATGGAGCAGATCTCTGTCGTTGTGTCCTCTCATAACCTGATCCGAGGTCACAGCTCTGTGCAGCCTTTTATACATAGGTAGAAATTTTTAAATAGAAACAGTTGATGTGTTTACTCTGCATGTATTGCTTTCGTATGTGGATAGAGGCCTACACGATTTGTGTAAACATGAGGCTGTTTGCACACACACAACCCATCTGCCTCCTCATTAGAGCAGTGTGATAAACACATTGCTGCTGTTAGTGTAAAGCTGGGGACCCATCATACATGAGTCACCCTGTTACGCTGCCGTGTAAACCTGGATGTGCGAGATGCCTCACTACAGTACATACATACCTCATGTTCCCTGTCTTTCTCTGTTATCCTTTTGTCTCATGCCGACTCTCACACACATCTCAGGCACAAACACAAGCGTCATCACACTGAACATACTGTATGTAATGACATGAAGTTAGTCACCTTCTGGAGGAGGCGAAGGAAAAGTGTGCCGGGTTGCTGGGAGAGAAGTTTCGGGGGCTGTCCAGAGGGCTGCTTCCTGCTGGGACAATGAGGCATGAGGTAAACAACATGTAGGAAGAGGTGACCAAATGAGATTCAGAGACATGAACCATATATAAACAATATTCTATTACCTATTAGATCCTATAGCGAGCAGGATGAGGGTATATCCTCTTAGTAAAACTGATGGAGTACCTCAAGGATCCATACTGGGACCACTCCAATATATTCAATATTGGTGTAAATGACCACTTTTATGGATATGTACTGTGATATTCTGCTCTGTTTCTAATTTTTTGATTATTAGTTTGGTCTGAAACTCAGTGTAAGATAGTTTACAGTCTAAATGAGCATACCAAGGTGTCCAGGGAGTGGCAAAGGGGAGTGTGGGCGAGGCAGCGTGGGAGATGTGGTGGTCAGGATCAGACTCTTTCTGTTGCTCGTACGACAACTGCAGCGGAAAAAAAGAGAGAGAGAGAGATAAACATGAGAGGATATTGCAACTACCTTGTTCAAGTTTGCACAGCAGAGTAATCCCTGTGCATAAATATATATGGGATGGGTGCAGGAGAAAAACATGGTTCACTGCACGAGCGATAAAGAGAATTCAATTTCCTCAGTCATCCATCGCTGTCTGCCTCATCTTCCTCCTCCTCCTCCTCCTCCTCCTCCTCCTCCTCCTCCTTCCAGCGGAGATAAGGAATGAGTTAAGGCAAAGAGTAAGGAGGGAAAGTTGGAGTCGTGATGAATGAGACAGAAGAGAAAGAACTAAGATGATAATCGTGAGAGAAATATAAAGCAGAAACATCCACTTTTCCATGACCTCAGTTAATTATGTTTGGGCTTCCTAATAGCACTCACTACCACAATGAGTCACTTCAAACGTGCCTGTGGACACAACCAAACTGCACATTACTATACCTAACAAAGACCCAGCGTTTCACACTCAGGAGATCCACTTATTGTGTCAAAATCACAGTGCAGCTGGTGTAATTTAATTTGAAGGTCTTTTTTTAGCCACGTGTCCTGCAATGTTCTTCCTTTGGCTAAAAAAAAGAAATGCAAATAAATACGAGCGAACAAAAGAGGAGAGGACAAACGAAATGCAAACAGCAGCATCTCATCTCATCAGGAGCTCGTATCCCTTTCAGCCCACTGTCAAATGGGGTCGCATGTGAGGAGGACACACACACAAAATCACACACACTTAGTGTAGAGATGTGAGCTCACTAAGATGTGAGACTCCATGCTGACGACAGGGAGACGCTGATTGGCAGGGACTTTAACTTCCCTTGGGACTCAGACAGCCGCTCTGAAGAAGCTTGAAATTTGTTTGCTAACTAAAAATGCTAACAAGGAAGCTGAGGAATAGTGGTAGTCAGTGTTGTCCTTTATTGACATCACAGAGGCACAAATACTGTATCTAGAGGTCATCCAACAAGGCCTCCATGCTTATAACTGTCAGAGCTTGTTTTGTTGTCATGGCACACACAGGCTATCTGTCACTTCATGCAGGAAAAGTTTGATTTAAAAACTGGACTTGTTTCATGAAGATGTTTCACCTCTTATTGAAGCTAATTGCAGTTCACACTACATCCTCTAGGGGCTGACTCCAAACGTGAGTCAATTCCCATACACCTCTGACTTAAAATGTCCAACTTCACAGCAGAAATAAACATGTTTACAGCCCAGTACGAAAACAATTCAGGTCTCAGATCATCGACTGTGATGCTGCCAACATGGCGGCAGTCAGAGTGGTCACATATTTCAGGTCTTCATAATTTGTTTGATTGGTACATGTTGAATATCACTCAGCTCGTGACCTGAGGACTTCTTCATGTCACCATTAAATACTCTTTTGCCCTTGTATCATGTTTCTGTGTCCTTGAGTAACTCCTATAATGAGCTGTATTTTTCTTGTGGTCCCCGGTTGGCGTTATCTCCAGTTTCCCCACCGCAGGCTGCGTAGCAACAAGGCACCATGTGACTCTTCCTCTTCTCCCTGCAGGGTAAATTTCCTCTGGTTTCTGCATCACCTATATCCCATTATATATATTTCTCACTAATCTCTCACCCCCTCTTCACTTTCTTCTTCTTTATCATTCTTTCTGCTCCTAGTATTTGCCTTTGTATATCAGAATCTTATATGAATGGGTGGTTTAGTTTGATCAATATTAATGGTCTCCCCTCCACCCCTGCTGTTAAATCAAGGGAGGAGTGTGAGCATGCAGAGGATGAAGGCTCCTGTTTCCCTTTTTTCTGTCATCTGCTCACGTGCGCTCTGCAGTAGTGGAAAAAAGTGGGTCATGTTTACTTATGTGTGGGTGATGATGAGAACCATTGGGAGCCCTTTCAACCCTCACTGCATCTCTTTTTGTTTCCTGAGGCATTTACTTTCTCTCCCTACATCGTCTTCCTCACTGCATCATCCACACCTCAACCCAGATTTACTGAGTGCAGTGGAGTGCGTCTCCCCCTCTTCTTCACCCCCCACCCCGCCCTCCTTCTCTTTATCTTGACTGACCATCCAGCAGGAAACAAACCCCTCAGGCTTCACTCTGAAATTTGGATGGACTCTCCATCTGCAGCAGGTCTGCAGACTGCCTGGATGTGTGCACACAAGTGTCCACATGTTTACACACAGGATTGGAGACTGACAGTGTTTCGTTCAGAGGGAGGGAACTCAAGGCCGAGCTCTGTTTTTTTTGTGTGTTTACATTGATTTCCTGCAGCACTGAGAATCCATTAACCATCCTGCTGCTGAGTTTCTCTTTGTATTAGCTGCTCTCTGTTTGTTTTCCCCTCTAAAGAAGACATGAAAGCATGAAACTGTTATGAACTGTACACACACATGCACTGATGAATTATATGTGTGTGTGTGTGTTGCAGAAAAGACCCTTGTCAGTGTATAATCGATCCAGATTCAAGAGATGGCACAATAACTTTAAATCCAGCCTATTGGCATATTTGATCAATATCCATAAAGCCTGTTATACGTGTGATTGATCAGAGCATCCTATGTGCAGTTAAAGTAATGAAAACAGATATCTGACCCCATTTGATGACTGTACACACAAATATTGAATAGAATTGTGGACCGGGTCACAATCAGTGATGGCTATCAATAAATAGGCGACAATAGAGGCAGCTGTGACTGGTGGGGAATATTCTAGAAAAGTAATAATCAGATCTGTTCAAGGAATGACCTTCAATAAATGATGGGAAACACTGTTACTCTGGTTATTGATGCTGCTCCTTGACCTCCCATGTCACAGAGTCTGGTTATGAGTGTGAGCTCAGCCATTTTCCAGAGTGGCCTGAGCTTTACAGGAAACACAACTGAGAGTGAAGTGAACAAGCATGTGAAGGAGGTCAGACGACCAATGAATGAGAGTGAACAGGTTGTACTGTTGGATCAGGACTGCATTCAGCTTAGCCAGGTCACGAACATGAAACAAGGCGAACTCATCCAGCTGTATGTTGGTGCACGTTTGATAGTTGGATAATATATAGGTATATAAAGGTACAAAAGAGGAAAAAGATGTTAAAGATTAGCTTAATAAACATAAGCAATAGTGTGAGTTACTGTATGCACAAGTTGTATTCATCACAAATGGTGCATTCAAATTTAATGTGAAGCTGGAAGCTCTTGGTTACCAGTAACGCCTGCATGAGTTATCTCATATCGTCATATCCAATATGGCTGCTCTGTGCCCTCTATGGCTGTGCCTGACCTACAACTAACTCTTGGTCAGTTCAAATATTGGAAGAAGTGAACAGTGAAATATCATGGCCTTAATTGTGCAAAATGTTTTAACATGGAGATCAATGGGGATTCATTTTTGGAGCCAGCCTCAAGCAACCAAGAGAAGAACTGCACATCCATGTTTATTACAGAGCCCTTATTAACTTCTATATGCACAATGGGGTGTGACATAATTCCTGTCAACTTCTGAGGTAGGCTAAATGGGACTCGGCTTGCATAATCAAATCTAACTGTATTATCCAATGGGGTCACATGACCAGCAGTAAAAGGCGAGCTAAAGTGGACATGGTGAGGGCCCCGAGGCAGAACACTGTCCTCACTCACATCTCCACTTGACTACATGTGTGAAATGTCGAAAGCATCTACGGCCAGGAGACAGAGTCAGACCGACACTTCTTCTTTCACCTCTTTCTTCCCCTCAGCTGAGATGAAACACCCTGTTTTCTTGGTGTTTTTTTCCCTCCTGTGATAGACTCAGATCCTCCACCTCACTCTGTGGAATTACACAACAGCTGACAGAGGCAATATCGCTCAAGCCCAGCTACATTTAGAGCCATCCAGAACCTTTAAGAGAAGCCCTGAGAGGGACCAGATCAAAGAGAATAACAGTCTCATTATTCTAACAGGAAGGGAAGACAGTGCCCTTTACTGAAGTCTGGAGTTAAGGGGAGATGTAGCACCTGCAGTAGATGCTCGTAGGTTCTTCCTAAGAGGGGAAACTGCAGCAGGACACACTGCAGTCTGACTCAGGTCTCAACCTCAAAATGACCTCCTTTGGTTTTCACATGGATGGTTATGTGAAGGCTTATTTATTATGAAAGAGACATGTTTGTGAGAAGAGGATAAGGAAGACAGGATATGTGTGGCATGCAGGCACAAAACAGGCTGCAATTATTGGCTTTGTGTTCGTGCCACCTGCCCCACAGCACAAAACACCTGAGGCCAAAACACCTGAGGGACACACACACACGTCATTATTGCGTCTGTATTCCACTCACTCCTAAATATTTTTCACCACTGACCATTCGGTCAGCTCAGATTCCTCTTAGTTTAACAATCAAACATCTGTTAGAGGTTTGTATACAAACTGGTGGAGGTCCCAGACTCTTTTAAAAACTCATAAATGGGGGGTCACTGAGGTCAGTAATAGGTTAATTAACTCTCCCAATGAACATGTTAGGGCTTCATCAATCTGGTTTAAACCCATTGGCTGTCAGCAGATGACATAAAAATTCTGGGCAAAGGCCAATGTTTTGAGGCTTCCAGTACAGCCAGTGGACATACAGACAACTGATATCCAGATATAAGTGTACTCTAAGCAACATGAGATGTGAGAATTGAGCCAGCAACATACTAGCTTGACGAAGACAACATAGCTACAAGAAACCTGCTTCTTGTCCGTTGCTTCCTAATTCTGCAGTGATTAGACTTTAAAAATAAAGTTTTCACCTTTAAATGTTATGATTTACATTTTGGTGAGGTTATGTCCTCATAAGAAAATCAAGTCCTCACAATGTTACGGTAACATTAGAGTCCCCACAACTTACCTAATACAAACACACACACTCACACTTCTTATCTTTGCAAGAACTCTGACTTGATGTATTTCTTTAATCATTTAGTATTTCCAAAACCCTCAAACAGCTCACTGAAGATGTGGGGGGAAAAAGCCCTCACTTTCAATATGTCCACAGCAGGTCCCCCAGAAATCTAGCTGTATAAGTAAGTGCACACAGACACTTATGAAGAAAAACTTTGTGATTAGATAAACAGCTTTGCTTACATCAGTCAAAATATGACAAACAACTAAAAGGATGTAAAAGTGAAACAAAAGAGAGGAAGAATGGGACTGAGGGAGAGGAGAATCAAAGCGAGTATATATGCGTGACTTGCATGCCCACGTAACCTTAGTGAGCTGGTCCCTAATGGAAGAGCAGACACAGATATCACCCCAGGGCCCTGCACTCTATCCCAGCCTCTCCTCCTTTCACCAGTCTTTTTCCATCCCCTTCATCATCCTGATCACTCATTCCCCTCTTCTTCCTCTTCTCTCTTTGCTAGCTGAGATTTTGCGTCATCATCTCGTATTTTTCAGCAACTAGATGAAAGTGTTTGAACTACTGACAAAAAACACACATATTTTTCTTCCTCTTGGCTCAAAGGCATTAAAAAGGGAGCTGCATTATTTCCATCTGTCTACCTATAGTGTCTGGGCTCAGGTGGGCTATAGTGAGAGTCTCCTCTCAAATAGAGGCCGTTTTAATCCCTGATCAGCAGGGGAGAACAGAATCACTCTGAGACACTCAGCACGACACCCACTAGAGCTTCTGGTGAAGAGGAAACCCCTGGTGCTTGAATGCCAGCTCAGATTTTCAGGTTCATGACAGTAGAGTGATTAAAAGCATCAGTCAGATTAAAAGAAAACATGGCTTATATTATTTTAGAAATAAGATCATTTATTGTTTCATTTATTACCCGCTGTGTTCCCCCTGATTTATCCAGAAAAATATCTGTCAGCTTCATTGAATCAAACCCATCTAATCATTGATCACTTCAGACGGTGAATCACTCTACCTGCAACTCTGCCAGAAATGTCACTATGATGAGTCACTGATGCAACAATTCAAAAACTCCATCTTATATTCAACACATACAGCTAAACGTTATTATTAACTTACTCATGCTGGCGTCATTGCTGATAATCAGCTCTGTGACACTTGCTTACACACAACACTGCCTATTTTTTCTAGGTTAGCATGGTAAAAGTGCTAATTGCTAGCTTAAAAAAAACTTTGTCAAAGGATCATTGTATTCCCAATGTCTATAAGCTAATGTTAGTGCTTGGAAACAGGCGTTGGTAGCTAGCACGTCATATTTTGC
>JAVQJX010171881.1:0-16442 GCA_036025115.1 Ambassis agassizii
CACCCAAATATATCTGTGTACGTAATGCTAATCTTTAGTTATTTATGTGTTTCTCAGTTTGGAGTTTAACCAAAACGAATGATTTGGTTATATTTGGTATTTATTAATGTCAATAGTTAACAGGATTACAATTTGGTTGTAATATGCATATATTTTTGTGTTTCAGCTTTACTACCACACTTTCTACAGCACCTTTAAGATGAGCCATGAGGAGATCCTTTTCACAGCACAGACATAAAAAGAGACTAATCAAAGCGACAAATAAAGAGTAACTGATGACGGAATGCTAAAGCTGGGCTAATCAGGCTAAGTAGTGCATTTGTTCGGGGACTAATGCCATTAAAATGATGCAGCGGGTGTCTTGGCTTTAAGTGAAACTGTACCCTGTTCCTGTGTTATTTCACTGCACTCATTTCTCCACACTCCCTCTGCCAACACCCTAAATGGAGACATGGGATCAGCATTTTAAATTGTAAACAGTAAAGTTGTTTTTGTTGCGGTCAGAACATCTTCTTATCAAAGAGTTTCCAGTTCAGGTAATTCCACAGAGGGTGAGTTCTGAACTATCCTCTGGTTCCATTTGTACTGTTCAGCTATTTTCAGTGGAAACAAGAGGACTCTGTGAATCAATGTGGGCCATCTGGCAGAAGGGAGAGAGAGTATGTGTCCTGTCGTTAGTGTGGGGAGTGGCACGCCTGCGTCCACACAGCTGTCTATACTGCTTAAGTGGACGAATCATATCGATCGTCTTTAAGCAAGCCTGCAGATCCTCATCCGATTAGGAGGGCCTGCTTGGCATGGAGGGCCCTTTATACTCACCGTGGAGACAGACTTGACTTCAAACCAGCGCAGGATGCCAGGAAGTTTGTACGCCGTTGTGTACGTGGTCCGCTCAATCCACATGTTCTGTAAAAACAATGGGTCAGAATCAGAAAAAAAAAAAAAAATTTGAATGTCTTGCTGCCTTCATACTACTCACTCTAGTGGAATGTTAAATTGCCCTGTTGTCTGTATATTGACACATTTAATAGATGTGACAGACACAATATGTCTTGCAGTAGATATCCATCATCTCTGTGTCAGGACTGAGAGAGGAACTGTGAGATGAGTTAAATGCATCATCTGGCTCTGCTGAACTGATGCCACAGTAAACACAGAGGGGAAAGCATGCCTGGGACTTCATTTAAATGTGTTCAAAAAGTAAATCACTCTGCTAGAAGTCAGAGCTTGAAAGTATTGTAGTTATGCGAGGCTAGACGTTCTTGTCGACATCTGTTTTTCCTGTGTTTAAAAATAAAATCCCCTGTATTCCTCTTCCTTGGTGTGAAATCCTCTGTGTCTATGTAAATGAGAGTCCCGCAGTGCTATTGATTTACAGTGCAGAAAACAACTAAAAGTATGTGTAGGGCAAGAACTTGAAAGTAGTGTAATCCAGCACAAGTCTTATAATACACTACGTGGTGCTCGTAGATGATACAGAGACCAGAGGAACCCTGATCAAAATAGCCCAAAAATGAAAAAGCCCCTTTCAGCTTTACTCCATTTTTGATCCATATTTGATCAGGCAGGAAGATCATTATTCTGCCTATTGTAATTCACCCTGCTAAGAACCTTATCTTGCCAGAATGCACAACTTGCATATAGAGCTGAGACGCTTGTTCCAGGAAATTAGTTCATATATATATATAATAACTATATGTGCCTCTGGTCTATCTGCAAGTTGAAATGATAAAGAAATGTGTACTGATTACATTATCAGTTAAGCTACAGGTGATTAAAATGTAGCTAGTCTTTTAAACAAAAGGCTGACAGTTACTAGGCTATAGCTTGCTTGTGCTTGAGGGAGCAAATGTGAAACTGATGTGAGAGACATAAGAAATTATTTCTTAACAACAGGTTAACTGGCTCAGTTTTTCCTATTTGTGTATTGATGGCAGGTTTTTAAAGCTTACTGCAAACTCGTTGTCAGGGTCTTTCTCTCCTTTCCTCACCGGCCTTGAATACTGGAACTTATGGACTTCATTTACTGTGTAGAAGCTGAGAAAGAGAGAGAAAGAGAGAGAGGAAATCAGTGCCTGAGTAAATTAAAACTGTTATGGACTGCTTGATTCAAAAGGTTGATTGCTTTGCTGCAGGTCAAACACAGGACAGAACCTCTCTTGTAGGGTAGCTCTGACAGGAACTATGGTATTTAACATGTTGCTTTTGACTAACTATCTGAAGTATGGCCTCATCCACATGGAAAATAAATTCTCACACATCACTAGCAACACTTAAAGTCAGCCTGACATGTCAAACATATAGATAAGCTGCTGCATACATTACACAGGTGCATAGCTAGCAAGGGTGAACCTTGACTAAGCAGGTTAATAGACTTTTTGAAGAAGGGGATTGATGCAGTGGGAACAGCTGTCTGGGCACATATATGGTTTCTCTGACATCGACACATTACTCTTTTTTCCCCGCATCTTTCTATCTGTCTCTCCTGCTGACAGAAAGAGAGACAGATTCACACTCTCATGAGGGAATGAGCACAGAGCTATTATCCTCCAACACCAGATTGCATTTCCCTTTCCTAAATCCACACCATATGGTTCAGAGCATGATTTGACTTTATTAGCAAATAATTACAAAACAAAATATGAAGGGAATCAATCCAAAGCCAATGCCCTTGTATGTTTAAAGTGACAGCAACAAGTGTGTGCAGATGGGATGCTGCAACTTCTACACAGAGGTGATGGGCTCAGGTGTTTCTGGGACTTTTATGTTCAATCAGATGTTCCCTCTCGTGCTTTCTCACAAAGGGCAATGCACTCTTATAATAAACACGATTCCCAAATTAGCAGAAAAAGTGTGATAGACCTACAAAAAGCAGAGCCTCTGATCTGATAAACAGATTAATATGGAGCTTTAAATCTGCTGTGCTACACTCCAATTAAGCCTTTTACATGTCGCTAGCTGGCGGGCGAGAGATGATGGAGCAGCGTGGTCTGGCAAGGCAAGGTCAGAGTGGGGGTGTGCTCTGCTTGCTGTGACCCTTTGGCTCAAACAGCTCAGTCTCATTGCTATGCACCGCTGATCTTTTCACTGAATGAGAGAATAAATGAAAATACGGTGAAATAAGGACAGAGAGAGACAACCGGGAGCTGGAGAAAGAAAGGGCTGGCAAAAGAAGAGAGATGGACAGTTGGTGTGGAACAGTTCCCTCTATAAACATGATTGTCTAATCTGGGCTATTAACAGAGTTATGTACATATTCCACACATAGACAGACACAGTGTGCAAACAAGCCAAGGGGCAGCCAAAGGGATCAATGCAGGGGGATGTGACGGAGGCTGCAGGCTTGTGATAAGATCAGTGCCCAGGTATGTTTGCCTGAAGGTTTTGCCGAGTAAATGTCTTCTTTTAATTATGTCCAGTGATGCGTTGGGTGGCATATCAAAGTGAATTTGCACAGCTGAGTAAAGCAGCGCATGGCTGGCGTACAGATTGTGTACAAGTGGGGGGTGCAGGGGCTCACAGTTTGCTCGACACAAAGGTATTAATGATGCCAGAGAAAACAATGTTGTACTTGGCACAGTGACTAATGGCAGATGGCTGGTGAAAGTTAATAACCACTAGAACGACAAGAAGGTCAACCACTGTTTGTTACACACAGACCCACATTTAAATCAGAATTTAATCACCTTCAGCACAGCAGCCCTCAGCACGGCACACACAAATGCAAACTGTTTTTTGAGTGAGCAGTGGAAGTAAACCGCTTGTTGCCAGATCGAAGCACATGCTGCGTGACTTTGATTCACACATAGTGTGAAGAAGCGATCGTGTTGGAAACATGGGCTTCCCGCTTACCTGACAATTTGCTCTGAGACTGGCTTGTTTTGGAACTTGGCAGGCAGGTCGAGGATGGGCTTCACTGTGAAACACTGGATGTCTTAAGCAGGAACATCAAGGAAAGATATACATCTGTCTGACCTTACAAAGTGACACAAAATCTGGGGATAACTCAGTATAATCCACTTTCTGTTAAATCAAAATATTGGTCTGACATGTGCCCACAAAATGAGTGTATATCATTACAGAGATCAAGACAGTGTGCTGGCTCTCTATACATACATGCACATAAGTACACATGTCACATCACAGTGAGTCCTGGATATATAGAAACATAGCCTGGAAAGGCTTTCCAATATCATTCCAAGGGAGCGGGGGGGACTGCTATGGTGACATTATGATGATGGCCTTTGACACAAAAACAGGACTTTTTGATTTGAAGCCTTCTTAGTAAATGTGAAATGAGTGAATGGTGCTGAGGATACACTGTCCAGATGAACCTTTGGTGTCTTCGCTGGGCGGCGTGGTCGTCTTCATCTTCTCTGCATTGGGAAACTGTGTGAGGAGGCGAGCTTCAAAGTCCTCTCTGCGCTCATACTCCTTTCCACGGTAGATGAACATTTTGTTCTGGAGGACAATGAAGAAGAAAAGTTTAACATTAATTATGTTGATAGATGTGGAAATGACACAGCCTTGATCTGTTTTCCTGATAATCAGCACTGTCACCATCTGCATACATACAATACTTGCAGACAGTGACTAGTTGTAGCTCTGACCACTCGCTTGGGGAGAATTCTGACAGACTGCAAATGGTTATTTGCATGAGGGTGGGGGCTCTACTAAAAATGACAGACTACAGCTAATGATTATGCTGCATACAAAAAAAAATCTGGTTTAGACATGTTCAAATTGGTGTAGTGATCACATTTTAGAAACAATTATGTTTTCATTCATAAGCTTGACATTAGACCACAAGTATAGCTTGAAAGTGAGGACTATACTTTGAAAAAGCTGTTGTCACTTTGCAATAACACCTCTATGTTCACAACTTAATTCTCCAATAAGTTAAATGAATTGCAGCTATGATATAAGCTTGTGGCTATTTTGAAATTTGACAGATAAGTAGCCACAAGAACAAAGTCATCCTTCTAAACTCCTGCTGTTTTTCCACCGGTGCTCAGCTGTGACATGTTTTAGATACATTTCTCTAAATCATTCAGATGTGATTGAAGAGAGCTAATCTTTTTCCCAGCACACAGGATCCTCATAAAAGGACAGGAGCTTCATATTATGCCGCTGAGCATTCAGGTCGTGCATGCAGTCATCTCAATGTCACCATTCTCATTTTCATTACCGTCAAACCTACACTGCCTGCTTGTGGAAAAGAAAATCACTGTCATTTAGATAATAATTCCAGCACAAATGGCCTTTCTTTGTTGGCTAGTGGTAAAAAAAAGGCAATTTCATACAGTGAAGAGACAAAGCAGCAAGAGTTCATATAACTGTAATGTCATCATCTGGACAAGCTTTCAGCAAGACAAAAATGTGTCACATACAGAGAAGGGAAGGACTACAGGAAGGTCAGAGTGTCTGTGGAAACGTATGGAGGCCTCCTTTCAGTCAGATGAACCTAAACTAAGACTGATGAAAAGGTCGCCTTGTTTTATTCCAAAGCGAAAATAAATCATATGAGGAGATAGAGCTCCTAAAAATGTATGAGCCAGTAACGTTCCTTCATCTTTCTGAGTGTGCTCTAGGGTCTGTCTGAGGAACATTCTGAATGATAGAACATGACAGCTCATATCCGAATGCGCCGTCTTAGGATACATATTTCAAACTGACTCTTCCACACAACCCCCCAACCGCTCTTTAAGCTGAGCTGTCACAGGAAACTCAATACGGGGATTAAGTAAAGTTTAGGATTGATACGAGGAGAATGCAGCGGCGGATAAATACGCTAACAGGATGTAAAGAGAGGGAGAGAAACAATTACAGAGGAAATCTGTCTGTGAAACGCTGGGAAGACCTTTAATGCATCAGGATTCTTCACAGAGCAAACAAATATAATAGGAGCATCCAGTCACGGTTCAAAGCTTCTTGACAAGTGACTTTTGAGGTTATTCCGTCCTTGTCTTCACTTTGTTTGTTCTGCACTTTAACAGCCTCTGAAAGTACCCAATGGAGAAAACAAAAAGATACACAAATACATAAAGAGAGGACTATAACTGGAATCAGTAACCTCCTTGCCAAACAAATTATGTGATTGAGTACATTTTACAATTAGTGTGTACCCTGGTGTCCAACTATATTAACAACCAATAAATCATAAGCAGCTGAATTAGGCACTCTTGCATAAAATCAATTTGTTAGGGGGCTGGCTACAAAATGCCTTTATCAGAGTATTGATTTTTTTGTGACTTTCCTCAGTGAAAAACAAAAAGCTTTTCTTGTTTTACTATATTTTACTATATTTAACCTAATTAGTAATCCTAACCTGAGTACTTACCAATGTACTCACAGAGAAACAGAATTATTAAAAAAAAGGGGAAAAAATATTTTTAACTGTTGAAGGAGAAAGTTTAACAATGCAAAAAAAAAGTAGATTGAAATCCTGCGTTTTCAAATATGATGTGAAAATAATGTAACAGTTCAAAGATACTGAGACAGAGAATCCCTCAGAGGTAAGGATGTGGAAGGGGTTAGCCACTGTGTGAAAGACATGCATGGGAAAAAAAAGTTCAAACGTAATACAACTGACAACTGGGATTTCATCACCTATGAATGAAGAAAAATCTCTGTACACAAGGGGCGATGTGAAGGATGACACTGGATTTATGTATAATGTATAAAAGAATGTTACCACTTACAAACTGTATATAAATCAAGTGCAGATTTCTACTAGCAGACAGAGCCACATGAGCTGGTTATTTCATTTAAGGTTGTAGTGCTGCAAAATGACTAAAAAATGGAGAGAGAACTGCAGGGTGTCCTCAAAGGCTGTTTAAAGAGCCAGTTAGATTAGGCCAACGCAGCTTGCCCTGTCTGTAATAGAGTTTCTGCCCTGCCAGATGAAAGAGGTTAGGAGGGGCACATGAAGATCAGAAAGTGGCAAAAGACCCTGGTGAAATAGTTGTTCTTCATAATAGAATGAAAAGGGCATGATCGGGAGATCGCTGTTCCTAAAGTGGACTTTCATATTATTTTATTCCGTGAGGATTTCAGGGAAGTTAAGATAAAAAAATGAATTCCTCCTCAACAAGGAAACAACACCTTCAATAATGTGTCAAGAGAGAGTACAAAAAAAACCACAGGCAATATATTCAAAGCAAACACATCAGCTTTTGTCAGCAGTGCTGTCTTACAAACAATCTGTTTCTGTGGACACCCTGTAAAAACTGTGAGGAAAAAAATGTCTGATGATAATCTGAGACCAGAAAGAACATTTTAACCATCTAAGGAAGCTGAATGTTGAACCAACACCTCAGCAGCCACTGAGAGCGATTTATAATGCAACCATATCCTTTGACTCTCTATTGGGTGCATGGCTTTGTGCGCAGGTGGTGAGGGGACACCTTGTGATGCAGGCGGCGCTATCCGCGAGAAGAAAATGTTTAGCTGAATAGTTGAATAATGGTTGTGTTTGGTGCATGATAAGCCTTTTGATTGGACAAGCAACATGATGTTTGTTGGGGCTACTTGACGGGCCGCCACAGTTTCTAAAGCTATTCTCTGCAGGCTGTTTCTTTCACACTTCCCACTTTCCCACACTGAAGGGGAACCACTCAGCACATCATTCTGAACACACTCTATAACCTACAACAGCTGCCTGTGATTCAGCATATGCTGCCTGAGAGCGAATACGTAGATGATAAAGCAGACCAGGTGGGACATTGAAAAAGTGAGTCCGGCCATAACAACCAAAACCAGTGGGAGTAAGCCGTGTGATGCATCAATGGGAGTACAAAAGAGGCACGGGTAGACCTATTGATCGTGTTTTGACAAGCAGGCTCGCCCACACTGTGCTAACGGGCATGTGTCGGGTAGTTATGAGACTTGATGTGAATACTTACACGAAGGAAGGAGGGGAACCCCATGCCGTAATAGCCCACAGCAAAGTAGTCTGGTTTGGGCCGGATGACCTTCACTATGTTCTCATAGAACTGTGCCTGTTTACGCTATAGGGAGAAAGAAGAGTTTGTAAATCAGTAAGTGTAGTTCAACAACAAAATCATATTACTTACCAAGGATGCGCTAAGCTGCTCAAAGTCAAACATTTCGTTCTCGTACTGTTCAGCCAGCTCCTTTCCGAGAATGATTGCCTCCTCCCACATCTATAGAGAGTCAGAAAAGAGATTCATTTCCTCCCAGCTAACAGCACAAATTCTCTTTTCAACATAAGCCTTTCTTAAAATGGATCAATCATTCTATTATGTCAATATTGTTTTGGTTTTCATTGATCTAATTCTGAGGTCATCCTCTTAATGGATGCGATGGGTTTTCCCCTGGAGACTCATTGAGCACAGCGAGGTGGTGTCATAGATTGATGCGAGCCACTCAAACATGTTGAAAGGCTTCTAAGTGGCTTCCTGACAGACTAGATTGGATTGAGCTGATATGAGCCAGGCTGGAGGTGGACAGAGTCCAGACTGCTACTCAGATTGGACTCCTCCATCAGAGAGAGTGACCGTACGACAATCTGGGGCTTCTTTCTGGAGGACTCCAGTGGCACTCCTGGAGACGTATTCAACCACTTTAACACTTCACAATCACTCTGCTGTGTTTGTTTGTGCATGTTTATCCCGGGCTCTTTCAAACTGTTGGCTCTGCGGCCACATCTAGCTGAGTGACAGCTGGCTAGAGAACCAAGTGTGGTGACTATACTGTATCCCAAGACTGATGACACATGCGAAGCCTTGGGACATCATCTCTGAGAAGCTCTGGCTGCGGTCCTGCAGGTCCATTCCAAACAGCTTATAGGCTAGAAAACATTTTCCTGCTTTGCGCTAAAATGTGAAAAATTCAGAGGAACACCACAATAACAGAGTCCTATGAAAGTGGAAGATTTTCTTGGGTTAAAAAATGTCACTGATGAAGAAAAGAGGAAAAAGGTGAATTTATAAAAAGGCCAACACAAAAGAGATGCATTAATGTTTATGTGGGCTGATGGCCGGCTTCATCTATACAAGCTTGAGCAAAGAATGCATGAGACTCAGAGATTCAGCGTCTTAAAACCTGCTCTCTTATGCCAGAGGAAGTATGTAACAGAGATGACAGCACCTAAAAATATCCCCGGATTCATCATGATCATGACTGATGTGTGTGTGCTGTATGTGTACCTTGCCCTTGTCGAAGTAATTAATAATCTGCTGGTAGAGCTGGTCCTTGAGCTGTCCCTGAGTGGTGGCCTGATAGCCGTCTCTCTGGGTCAGGTGGGCTGCGCAGGGCTCGTCCGACCACTATGGAGAAAAAGTTAGCCACACAATGCAGAGCAGAAGGTGACGAGAAATCAATCACTGGCTTATAGCCAATGCAAATGGGTGAGATTGATGAGTAATTCTTTTTGAAGCTGCCCTGCACTTTAGCAGGATGACATGGAAAGTAGAGGCATGGGCAATGACACAGGTGACACAATATATACTGATTCTAAGAGAGAGCATCAGTACAATACATAGCTTTTAGCTCTTGTAAGTCTTTAGCATGAGGTTCTTCACACAGCCAAAACAGTGCTTCAGTAGAATGGCCCACTGGAAGCTTATCCAGATAAGTGGAGCAGAGAGAAGCAGCACTCATGGGTCTGTGTTAAAACAAGAACCATGCAACAGCAGCTCATTCTTATTCAGCACAAAATCTGCTTGATTTTCTAAACAATGACAGACAAAGCAAAGTGTAAAGAGTGCAGGAATATCTTTTCCTGCTTGACACAGCATAAAGAATATAATCAGGTTTGCAGCTTGGCATAAAGATAGACAATCTGATTGGCCTCTGTGCACAGGGAGTGTAATCTTATGCCAGCAGTGATTCATTACCAGCCTGTTTTAATTGGGGATTCTGTGGTGTTGTGAGTAACCCGAAGAGTTAAGATCTCTGACCAGGTTTTTGTGTGGTGGCTTCAATTGAAGTGCAAAGCCAAAGAAATTTGCATACTATGTGTACAAGATGGGTGGAAAAAGTAATTGCTCGGCACATTGTTGCTGTGGCATAAAAAAGGGGATGCTGGGAGGCTTTGGCTTAGGTTATTGATTTCTTTACAGCTGGACTGCAGCATTTACATGGTAAAGAGGATCTCCATTTATTCATGGATGGCCGCTGACCCTGCATCGACAAAACTAAAGTGCTGATACATCTCTGACAACACGCAAAGCGCCGTTAATCCATCTGTGTTGTTATATGCTGCAGGTAGCTAATTATTACTACAGGAGCCAGTTTTACTCTTTAAATGATGATGGGGGGATGCAGAATTTTGTATCCATCTTTCATCCTTATTTAATCTCGTTACAGCAGCACAGAGGAGGATTTATTCAGTCTAGTGGAACAAAATCAGCCAATTTCCACAACATAATAGTGAAGCTCACTTTGATAATATGTTACCATCAGGAAGACACAGACGCAAGGAGATGAGCAGAATTAAAATAATAACTACTCCTGCAAATGCTACCGTGACTCCTTGGTGTGGAAAATGTGACTCAGTCACAGCCTGCTCTCCCCTGTTGGGACCGGTACAAAGGCTGAAGCAGCCACCTATTTATGCAAATACAGATAAGATGTTGGATGCAGCCATTTTGGATAAAAAGGCAAAGAGGAACAACTTCAAATTCAGGGCATACTAAACCCCGACTGGGAATTTTTTTTTCTTTTTGTGGTTTGGATGCGGTATATTTTTGGCAACTGAAACTTTCCAGGTGTAAGCTGAAAAAAAAAGTGTAATCATAAAAGAAATGCTTCATGACAGCCCATAAATATTTATGCATCTAATTTCAGTGTATCACAGTGTGTTAAATGTGAGGCAGAGACATGCCCTTTTCTCATCTTAAAGCAGACGTGCTTTGCAATGATCTACACTAGAGTGTTCTTTTTTTCAGCTGACAAAGAGGACAATAAGAGCAGACCTTTATCTTCAGACACCTCAGGTGACTGAAACTGCTTTTCTTCCTCTGTTTTAAATATGATGGGTTTTTTTTAAGATCAGATACAGGCCATGATTTGCATTGGATGAGCAAGGTGAAAAAGATGCTGTTCAGCAACTCTTGCCTTCTTAGCACCCATATCATGCTGTGGTGGAATTAATGTTTGATGCCTAAGGTTAAATGCCACTTGCTTGACAACAGCTTAACAGTGGATCTAAGTTCTGTGATCTACGCTGATTTAAACAGAGAGTGTGCTGCTACGTTTGGCTGTGTGTACCTTGAGCAGTTTTGCATGTAGCAGCAGAGTGTAGGCAGCTTCGGTGTAGTTGTCGCACTCTTTGTGGAGGTCGCACAGCTTGTACAGGTACCTGGCAGGAAATAACAATGATTAATGGGTCATGGGGTCAGAGTAGACACACAAGTTAACTCTGCTACACTGATATGTCCTGACAGGCTCTTTTACCTCAAATAACACCTGACAGGCAGATGGAAAAACCTGGCTGGTGAGAGTGTGCAATTTATTTATTTTACAAAAGCCAAATATTATATTCTGAATCTCGTGGGTGGAATACAGACAGAATTGTAGCTCAGAGTTTTCAAATAACGTGGCTTATTGTTGAAGCCTTACAGGGACTGGATGTCTGCTGGACGGGGTCTTACCTGATGTACATTTCTTCTCTGTCAATCTCCTTGTAAAAGTTCTACAGCAGGGAAAAGAGAGGTTAAAAAATAACACCGATTACCACTGGATATCATTAACTGAAAGACTAATCTACCAATATGAGGGGTGGTAAATGTTCAATGCAGGCCATATGCATCCAATCTTTTCAATGCCAGTGGTCACATGACACCAAACTGACATTTAGGCGCTCCCAAATGAAATGTCACTTCACAGATAGGAGGCTGTTCAGGTGAGCTGCTTTGAGATAACGTCTGGATGCACTGTGACATGTGGACAGGGCTGTTATTGTTACTTGTCTGTGTGTTGTCATATATCATTACAGTCATTTTATTGCCACTACTGGCCTTTGAAATGCATAATAATAAAGGTGATCTATTCTTTATTTTTATTTTGGGGCTTCCATGTAATTATACCGTGTATACAGAGGAATCGAAAGCAGCTATCTTACGAGCACGTTGACGGTACAGCTCATGCGGTTTTCTTTGTTCTCGTCATGCATGATGGTCCTGTAGTCCAACAACCTCTCCAGGAGACGCACCACCAGAGTGACAAAATTCTCACCCGTCCTGGACAAGTACTTGTGCTTCCTGCAGTGCTCCAGTAAGCTGGTGTTTAAGAAGAAAGAGAGAGAGGAGGCCTGTTTGAAGAGGTTCTTTGACAGTTTAAAATGTCAAACTTTTAGCCAGTGTGGATTTGAGAAAACATTCTTTTTTCTGGCCCATTAAAGCAGAATTAGCATCTAACTGCTCTGAGAGCAAATACCACATTGGCAAGCTGTGATGAGAAGTCGTGTGATCATCAGCACACTGTGATTATTTTGAGGAGTGCTATGTTGCAATTAGCATTATCTAACTTGTGAGAGGCTGAGGCGTAATCCTGCCCATTAATCAGCACTTACATTTTCTGAAAGAGAACTTTGTACTGCTCGTCTCCGCGGCCTCCCTCCACCTCGTGATCCAGCTTGGTGATGATCTCGTTCTCAAACTGCAATTAGACAGAGCAGGCGTAAATAATCAGTGCAGCTAATTTTTCAATTCATTAACGCCAGCTCCCTGTCTCAGCCTCTCTCTCCCGCTCCCTCTCTGCATCAAGGCTTGGCTTGGGGGGGGGGGGGTTGTGCTTTGACTTTAATCGTCCGTCTCTTGCAACGCAGCTGGCTGTGAGCTGAGTTTTCTGTTATTAAATCTTTTTAAATCTATTTAGACTTTGTTAGAACATCAAGTGAGGCTGCATCATGTGATACATCCTCTGTTCTTGCAGTAGCAAATATTCATATTTCTCTAATATTTGTATGAAGCAGGTTTTTATGGCACCGAACAATTTTCACTGACTTGTTCATGTACTTGTGTGCTGGCCAAGCACAAATACAGAACAGGAGAGTGCAGCCAAGTAAGAAAAGGATATAAATGCTGCAGCCTCTGATTTTAGTACACAAACAGACAGACAGAGGTCCAGTAAAGGAAATTTTACTGGAATATCGCCTAAAAAGAAGGCAGGCCAAAGTGAAATTGATCACATTTCACTAAAGTGGCATTCACCTTCAGTGAGCCATATCCTGAGTGTCACATTGGCTTAAGTAGCAAAAGACTGTACTATTTATATTTATATATTTATGGGGAAAAAAAGATCTTAGAGAGAAATGTCTTTACAAAGGCCAGAAGACAAAATTGGAAACCACAATGCTGCTTTTAAAATGTAAACATAAGCGTTGCATATTTTGGGAGCTCCCACAAACATCCCCAAAGCTGAGAGCGTCTGATGACAGAACAGCTGTAACCAAACGGATTTCCTCATGCAGAAAGGCTTAATTTTGCACTGTAACGAGGCATAACATTAAGTTCCTCTTTCCGTGGCTGTTGATAATGGTGGCACAACAAAATGAGATTTGCAGAATTACTAGTGAGCTCTGGGCTATAAAACTTTATATCACATGAGACTCCCATGTGCATCTCATTAAACTGACACATCACCATCCCAACACTTGTGTTCTTTAACTCCTCTAAAACCATCCTACTTTTCTTTCATTCACGCACCCGCTGGAAGCTGCATGTAAAGTGGAACTCGCACTGCATCATGTCAAAGAAGATGGGGATGGTGGCCTTTCGCAGCTCGATCTCAGGGACTAGTGTCATCTCCAGGATAGGTCCCACCATCTCTGGGATGAATTTGATCTTGTGGGGCCCTTTGGAGAGAGACGGTGGGGAAAAAAGAAATCAAAAACCAACAACCAAAACAAGTGCAGTACTAAAGCACATGTGTAGTATGATAAACAAACAGGAAGTCTGTCTCCTCTCATCATCTTTTACATGACAGTTGCAATAAATAACTTCAAACCCAACAACTCTAATTAAAGTATCAGCTGTGGGTAGTTATAATAAGAAGGGAGACACAGGTGCCAGAATCAAACACCCTGATCTCTTCACCACAACCTCATTCCTTTGAGACTTAACTACTGAAGTCTGTCTCATCACACAACATAAAGCCAATTAACACATGATTGTCTATATTTAGCTGGTGTAATGGCTGCCGGGGTACTCGGTTGGCAAATAATCATAAGCATTAATTGAGAAAACAACACTCCAACATGTGTCAGTTGCTGACCCGCTGAGGTGTGCGAATTCACTCGAGAGATTTTTTTCTGTTAAAGCGAACAGCAAAGACATATAAAATAAAGGAGTTGAATTACCTAGATTGTACCACATATCCCTGATTTCAAAGCCAATCTGTCTTCTCATGTCCTGGTACCTGAAACACAAGAAAAAACGACACACAAAGTTACTTTACTTTGTTTCCATATGACATTTCTTAGATTACAAATGCACACAAAGCAGTCATTTGCACTAATGCACAGATGCCTGCAGAAAAGCAGATGCCTGCAGAAAAGCTGTTGTGATGTCACAAGGCAAAGTGTTTGATCAAACAGTCTTTATGTTTTTTTAGGTTGACTTGGTGCGTCAAGAGCTTCTTTATAAATCAAAGATTTGCAGAAGAAGCTGGGAGGATCACTTCTATCCCAACTCTTTGTCTGGCTTTTGTGAATTGAGGGCTTATAAGCTGATCAGCTCTGCCATGTCGAGGTCATGAACCAATCTCCATGGCAGCTTGGTGCCTTTCTGCCAGCCAGCCATGCACTCCTAGGTCACAGAGAGGACAAAGAGTGAAGTGGAAAGGATGACAGAGGCGGGATAGAGTGAATGATGGAGACACTAACCAGAGTAGAAACAGGGTGCAGAGGCAAGAAAGTGAGAAACCAGTTCTGTGAAAGCGATCACATGAAACAAAAGTAATGGATCAGACTCCCTGGACAGATTGGACAAAGAGAGTAAGTTCAAGCAGGAAACTGTTTTAAGATCAAGAAACAAAAATGAAGATAACAGTCCTTAGAGAGGCATTTTGTACATATTTTCCTTATTATGACACGATAACATAAATAAATACATTTAATGGAAAAAATGAGTATAATATAATTTCTTGATTAATTGTTTTCATCTAATGGCATAATAATTTATTTATTTATTGACTCGGAAGTCCATCCCAGCCTCTGCCATCAGCCAGGCTGGGTCTGTGTAAACCACCTAATCTTTAAGCATTATCTGAGATGTAAATGTTCAACAAAACACTCAACTGACTTATGAAGATGATTAATTAGCTCAAAGATGTTGCCACGTGTGCCTTTAAGCACCACTGTTTCTTCATCAGTGGATGATGCTGAGTGACTCCTGATCAGTGACCTCTCCTCCTCCTCCTCCTCCTAGCACACTGACAGCATGACACCTTGAGGTGACATTGTGAGGGTAGGGGGGGGAGGGAGGAAGGGGAGTCCGAGTGTGACTCCTCTCCTGACCTCTAATTAATGTCAATTTAGTGACTCTTTCACACATTGTGATATTTCATAGAGCCCCTGATGGAATTCTGAAACACTAACTGATTATTTTGCCAATAAAGTTGAAAGAAGCACTAATGTGTTTCGACAGAGAGAAGAAGAACACTGAAAGAATCCTTAACAGAGAAGCTGCGTCACCTCTTCACAGCCTTGCCAGGTCACAGCGCTTTACCATATTTAGCTGTCAAAGGGAGGAGCGCTGCAGAGCCCAGGGATTGATCTTCAGTCAGAGTATTGAAGAAATAATGAAATATAAATGGATGCCTGCCCATGTAAATTACTCTATGGCTGCGTGCAAAAAAAAATGGTAATGCATTATGTATTACATCTTTGACTGTTTTTGCATCTCATCAACACTTTAATGTGAAGCTATGTGTGCATGTCTGCTCAAATAGCATAGCTTGTGTGTCTGAGGGTTTCTATCTCGACAAATGTGCGTGCAGATGACTGCATATGAGGCATCGTGTCCTCGTCTGAGTGGAGACAGATGCAGGGTGCTGTTCTGTCACACTCCTGCAGGCAGCAGAGACAGGCAGCTATGACTGTCGGCTGTCAGGACCTACAACACATACCTGTCAGCTGCAGGCGGAGAGCTCTGCGAGAGGTTAACTAAGAATAACATGTCTGCTGGGCGAAGGTGTGCGGCGAGTGGGTCTGGGGCTCTACTGGCAGCTTGTGATGTTGTAATGCAACTTTGCCAAGAGGGCAAAGATCAAGACTGAGAGGAGGAGGGAAGGAAATGGATGTGAAGGTGTGTGGTGATGGAGAGTAAAATACAGGGAGCGGCAAATACAACAAGAGAGGGGGGGGGGGGGGGGGGGATTTACCCGAATTGGCAAGTAAGGCAACCAGAAATTAGAAACAACCCTGAAGCAAAACAATTTTTACAATTTTAAAAAACCTTACACTTTTATTCACC
>JAVQJX010172056.1:0-11000 GCA_036025115.1 Ambassis agassizii
AGAGGTGAGCTGGCACCTCTCCAGCTACCAGCCCACCTCCATGTGTCCAGAGCTGGACTCGAACCAGTGACCCTCCGATTCAAAGTCCAATGCCCTATGGACTGAGCTACTGCAGCCACTCTGGTGCTTGAACATGGAAGTGATTGTTTACCTGTTTGTCTGCGGCAATTCCACAAACTCAACTCTTTAAAACTAAATAAATCATTCCCCTTCTTGAAGATTGTCAAATAGAATTTTTTCCAGCTTTGTTAGTTTATACTGAGCTTTTTAGCCTGTGGCGAAGAGTTCAACATGAGCCACTGTGGGCTTTTTTTTACTGCCTGTCTATAGTCTTCTTATTCAAGAGGTTCTAACCTTGTCCAGAGGGAAGGATGCAGTTTGAAAGAACATCCTGACACCAGAACAGCTCTGTACCTACAGGAAACAATGACTGACAGTCTTCAGCTTCAAAGGTTTAACCCCCTGTCAGCTTGATGCAAGAGGTTCATACACACATGCAGAGGAACATCAAAACTCTCCAGGCTGAAGTGAACAGAGGCTCAGCTCCCATGGATGTCAACCATCATACTACATTTTAAATGAGACTCCACAATCAAAGGCTCAAAGGGAATTATGATATCATGAAAGACATGTGGGTTGCACATTCCACAATATACCTATCGAATGTATTTTTAACTCTCAGATTTACTTTGACAACTGAATAGAGCTCCTTTTGGCAAAAAGAAACACAACAAACTATTCCCTCCATCACTTTCCTTGAATGGTTTTAAGTATATGTTATGGCCTGTCATGAAGTGATTAATGAAGCATTACGTGCAATGTTGTGCAAACAAAAGATTCTGGGACTCGCCAGAAAGCGAGCGATAAAGCCCCCATCGAACTGCTGTTTTGTTGTTTCTTTTTTTACTGAGATGGAATCATAAGATTGCTGGAAGCTGCAATAATTATGTGGCATCAGTAGAAAAACTAGGCGGCATGAGCCACAATTGTAAACATTGGAGCGTATATCAACACTATATTTAGGCTGAATTCCATAGAGCCTGTTTGGATTATCCCTCTATTGATATTATGAATATACTGTATATCACAGCCAAATATTTCCCTTGGAGCCAGAAATATAACCAATCTCTCCATGTCTTGCCAATTTCCTTGACAATTCACTCTACTCCTCATATGAACAGAATGTCTCTTTCCCATCTAGGCATGGCCTCAGATGCTCAGTAATAACCTTAAACCAGCTGCAATACTACATCTAGTGAACATCAGATGTCCAAAGATATTGGGAGCAGAAAGGTGGAATGGGAGCACAGAGTAGGCATGGTGGTCTGTGCTTGTGACCCTTGTGTGCGATGGTGTGATGGTGTGAGGGGATTTTTTTTTTTTTTTCAGACAGCACCTAATATCTAGCAAGTTGGAACATGCTCCCAGAGAGTTCTTGGCTTGTTCACTGTGCTGTTGACAGCAAAGCCAGTGCCCTGATTGCCCCTGCCACACGTCTCCCTCCTTCCCCTCACTCCCCCTCACTTTTTGGACCTGAATAGCTGCTCCAGTGGAGCACCGAGACGTTGATTATGCAGAGCAACGCGCGCTGGGAGAGCACCAATTACCCTGATGTGCCTTTTCATGTTTGCACATTGTTGAGCCGCACATCGGGCTGGTGTCCCGTGAGTCCAAGGCAGCCGCAAGTCTGGCACAAGAGGCGGCGCCAGTGACAGCAGAGGTGACTTTTTCTGAAGGATGGCAATGAACGATGGAGGGCTCAGCCGTGATTATCTCAGGAAGCGTCATGAATATGAATACACTATTATTCTATTCCAGTGTAAACTGGTCAGGATGATAGTATCTGGTTTGGTTATTCATTCAGTGTCAACCAATTTTAAAAACATGGAAGACTATAGACTGCTGTTCTGGTTGATCCCATTTATTTGTAAGCAGTAAAAGCATGCAACATCCAGTTGTTTTTTTCAGTCTGCTTGCTGTCAGTGGAATTATGAATGTCAAAAATGTTTGACGTATAATTCAAGACTGATTTGAGATTCAGGAGGCGATCGGGATCAGTAAAACAATACTGTTGATCCACATACATGGGGACTGGTTTGACAAAAATTGGTTGGAACAGACCACAAACAGGGCAATGGCTTCTTGATTGTTTAATTCTCAAGTGTGCCTGAGCAAAATGCAGATACACACAAAATACACACAAATGCAAATTTTATGGCCAAATCTTCTATTATCATCAGTTTACGAAAATATAAGGAAAATAAATTTGTATCAGTGAGTTAAAGTTATCTTGATTTGTATTGTCTAATAATAAATTTATCATGCATGTTGACTGTTCAATAAATAGCCTACACGAGGGAAGTAGTTGGGAGAGAGTTGGGAATCAGTACAGCATGAGGTGAAAGATTTTTACTAGATATTTACTTCCTGCTAGGCCCCCTCTTTAAATATCAGATCAATCCTCATAAAACAAGTCATTTTCCTGCCATCAAAATATTCCAGTTAATTATCCTCTTCCAATATTTTACTATTTTATTGGAGTTGAAATTCACATAAAAATTTCAATCTTCATGCAATAGCATCAACACCACGCCACCTCTCTCTCTCTCTCTCTCCCTCTCAGTATTCACAAAGTGCCTGTAGGTTGATGTGAACTGCAATAAATAGATGACCTGGTGTCAACTCCATACCATCACCCCCCCGACCTCTGAGATCCTCTGTGCTGTTAATAGCCTCATTGGCACCGAGCTGATGCAGCTTCTCACATTTCCCCCCATAACAGAAGAAGAAAAAGAAGAAGAATATGCAAAGGGAAGCAAACTGCACCATTTATATTCAGACCTGATAAGCTGTATTTTTTTTCAGTTGTATGCTAAGCTGCAGGATAACATTTTCATTTTGTGCATTAAATGGTTTAGTATCCATTTCAGCTAAGTGTAATGCTGTTTCTGCAGCTTTACCGTGATGAATACGAGAAATTACAAGTAGCTATTGAATGCTCATGTATACATTAGGACTTATCCCTCTTAAAGTCCTTTAATACTATAATCATTTGGCTGACTCATGGTATGTGTTTCTGTTAGTGGGGTAATCATTTTGGTTGATTCAACAAAGAAAGCGTGCATACTGTACGTCTGGAAGGATTTTGTCATCTTCTTCATATATTTACAGCCAATTTGTCTCCAAACATTGTTTTTGTCTCCACAGGTCACACACACAAAGTGCCAGTTTTACTCTAGGGTATAAAGCCGATGACTTGTAGGCCTCCTTGAAAAAATATCAATTTAATTTTCTGGTGGAAAAGTAGCAGCCTTAAAGCTCTATGCTGCTTCCCAAAGGCATCAAGCCCATAATGCCTCTATCTAACCTCACGGGCTGAAAAACAATCATATGTGAGTTGGAGGTCTCTGAGCGTCTGCCTCCAGTAATAGCACCTGCCTCTGTCTGCAAGCGGCTGCCATGTTGGAGGGCTTTACAGGAGCTCGTTTTGTCAGAGGCTGATATGCTCGAACAAAGCCCCCAGCTCAGGCAGAGTTATGGTGGTCTGTAAGGTAGAAAAACAAAAAACAAAAGGCTGACTGTGATCTATAGAATGTATAAAGAGGGGGATGTACCTTAGTTATGATAAAGGAGCAACATGTATCTTGACACCAAAATGTTATCTCTGCCTACATGCAGAGCACAATAGAGACATAACATTCGGTTTAGAAGAGAAAAGCATGCAGGCGTTGCTGTGAAGCTCCTGAATACAAATTACAACTTTTGAGTATGAGTCAAATCCAATAAAACATTACTCCTCAGGTTAGGTTCATACACTGAATCCACAGGAGAGCCACTGATGGTGAGAAGCATCTTCTAGTCTTCATTAAGTGTGGGCAGAAACATCTGAGGAATGTGAAATAACAGCACCCGCACAAAAAAAAAAAGAGACAAGATTATCCAGACTCCATCATTAATCAAAGAAAGTGGTGTGATTAAAAAATTGGAGGCTGGCAGTGTGAGGGTGATCGATGATCACACTTAGGGTCAGAGATTCTCAATCCTGTATATTTATCTATATATAGAGCACATACAAACACAAGGGATTATACACAATTAGGGATGCATGCTCATGAATATGCATGATCAGACGTTGGAAGTGTAACAGAATCTGTCTCTTTATCAGCTCTACGCAGAGAGCTACCTGAGGCCTTTTTAAGGAGGTCTCTTTTGATCCTCAATTTTAGTTCCCCTTTAATTTTAACACATTCCTTGTAGTACTGCTTCGGGTCATGTATGACCCTGCTCTTACTGCTTCATTTAAAGTCTGTCAATGCATGAGAAAATAAAACCTATTGGCAGAAAGAGATCAATATCTGCCACCACCTAATCTTGCTCTAATATCCTGTGTGTGACTGCTTAAACCAGACATGGGACTTTCCCACCGTCTCATTCAGCTCATCAACACTGCTAACTTCAACCGTAAACAAGCAAATCTGTCAATTTATATCTTCTCTTCAAACTGCTTTTTTTTGGTCACATCACATTGTCACATTACTTCCTGCTAACATTACATCTGCAGATGCAATATTGGATAGATGAGTAGGAAACTCTGCCTGTTTTTGAAACACTCTGTACCGACCAAACTTGGCGTACTGAGAGGACACCGGTGCTGACCAGTCGTTTCCAGCGTGGAGTGTGGCCTTCATACTTTCCACATTAAAGAAACATGAGCATTTTGAACCATGTCTTTTCAAAAGTCAAAATTGCAATGACAAGCCAATAGAGCCTCCGCTCAGGTTTGTATGTGAGGCCACACAGTCTGGATGTGATTTCCATTAACACAATATAACAGGCCACTGCAGCCTGACTCAAAAATATGGATCGATGCCAAACTCTGATGTCCTCTATCAGATGAGAGAGCTGTGATGTAGCTATCATTCTGCAAGAAATTGTAGCCTCACCAACAGCTTTACATTTATAAACAAGACAGACCTTTACCTCCATAGTTCATTCTGTTTCAAGTAACAAATCTTTTAAATGGCCAAAGAAAAGCTTTCGGCCTATAAAACATCTGACTTACTATCATTCTTTTTCAGTTGTTTTGGCATAATGCTGCATTTCAAATTTCAAATTTTATCTGTCACATAGAGGTCAACGGTTACAGTCTTGATAGGAAAATTGTTGCTTTATGTTAAATACAGAGCAGCTGAAAATGTATGCTAACTTTGCACAAGTGGGAATATGTCACAGAGACTGTGGAATAATGTTCATATAACATACTGAACTCACCACCAATAACAGTACAGACAAAATTTGCACATTAAAAAGATTTTTTGCAGGCCGCAAATCATGTTTTGTCATGAGGCTCCACCCACCGCTGTCTACAAATCATTACAGTCAGTAAAATCTCAGCTGCAGAGCAACCACAGGTTGACAGTTAGCTACGATGGTGGAGGCAACGGAACCTAAAAGAGCTCGCTACGAATCACAAAAAGATAAAGTTGGAGGCAGAGCGAGGGTCTATATAGGAGATGAACTAAGGCTCACCTCACTCGTTGCTGATGGAGGATACGCCAACTGCTCTGGCAAAATCTGGAGGAGAGGGGGTGGAGGGGGAGGTGGATACGAGTGTAGTAACTGTTTTTGGCCACATTCTTGCATAATGGCACCTTTAAGGGTCAACTTTACAACAGAAATACATGTTAGCTTGGTAAAAAAAATGATTTTGGTCTGTATTTCCTCCTTCAGCTGGGCGCTGTCACAGGTAGCAGGCACCTCAGCTCCACTCATTCTCCATCTCTTTGGGCATTTATGGATTAGCTGGGGAGTCAGGTGGAGTCAGGCGCTGCTTAGATGGCAGCAGCTTCATCCACCACACTTTGACACAACACTATCATGATTGACGATCATTGATGATTTCACTCCTATCTGCATCAGAATGAATATCTTGACCACAGCAGGGTGTAGGTAAGGAAACACACATTGTTTCTGCTGCTTTAATAAATGTGACCTCTACTGTCAATTTCCCCGTAAGAACGTTCTGTGCATGTCTTTGAGACATGGAGGAGGGGATTAACCCAAATGTTGCTGCACACCTTCACAAACACACTGTGTCAGGAATGAAAATGATCCCTGGACACAGCATTTTGCACATCATGCAGATAATAGTAGACTACAGGCTGTGTTTGCTCTGACATGTCAGCCAAATCATAGTGAGGAATTTAAAGTGTTACTCCTGTGCATTCTTAAACAAACAAACAAATCCAGTCCTTACAATGCTTATTAAATGAATAAGAAGCACCATCAATGTAATCCGGATTAAAAAAATGTCATGTTACAAGATATTTCAGCTTCCTGCAGAAGCCGTCTTTTATTTTATTTTATTTTTTACTTACTTTTATTCTATACTCCTACAAAACATAACTGTAAAATGTGTCTTTGCTTATCTTTTGATACTGCAGTTGTGGTAGCAGGTTAATTTACAGTCTCTCCTGTCTACTTGTAAACAAAAATGACTTATTGCCCTGCAGCAGTTGTGCCGGAATAAGCATCTGAGACAGCTCAACTGCTAAACAGCGGAAATGAAATGGCGATAAACAGCAGAAAACAAAGCAGCACACGAGTAGAAGAAGTAACAGATGTCAGTTTAAGAGTGCAGTTCATCAGATTTCATTTAAGCTATGTCAGTAACTAACCCACTTAAAACCACTGAAGTGCTGACAAACAGCTTTAATGTGCATATATATGTAACTGAGTCACTGTCACATGGAAACTGTGAGGCAGTTGTGGGTTTTTTTTTTCTTTGAGCCCACTCTGTCTGTGTTGTAGGACACAGAGCTGAGCCCACTTTGAACCTTATGCCCCAGTTTCTCTCTGTTGGACACAGCAGGCATCATCCCACTGTTTGCCCCATGAAAGCAGCTCGGACCGACTATTATCCGGCAATAAAGCCTTTGGCTCTGCTGTATGGTGGCCAAAACCCCCCAGGGGGGATGAGATAAGACGTGAGGGTGGATTTGGCTCTCAAAGCTATAAATCTTTTTTACATGCCCTCCTCCCAGCTCATGTTGGAGGCTGTTGATGTCTGAGCTAATTGGCTGAAAGGACTCTTCATTCGGCTCAGGGCTCTGAACACAAAATGAGTGGCAGAATCCGATTGGCTATGCCTACGCATACCGGAGTCTGGAAAATGATAGAGGCAGGAAATGGAAATGGAGGAGGAGAAATTGAAGAGGGAAGGAATGTAACCATATTCTTTGAAACATAAATGTAATATAATACACAGTGTGCAGCCAAGATGGCGACCAATTAGGACCAGGATAGATACCTGTGTAGAGCACTCAAATACTATATGAATAGCAGTTTCAGAATTGAGAACAAAAGGAGGCAGCAGCATCTTCATGTTAGTCCAAAACTATTTTAAACTGAATTTTATTTAAGCTTGTTTAAAAGCCTAACATCATAAGACAGGGTGAAAAAAAAGAAGCCGAGATGTTTGGTAAGTTTCAGGAGAGCTGTCAAACTGGAAAATACTTGAGCAGGCTGTTGCAACATATGTGCAATATACTGTATGTGCAAAGGTATTGTCAAATTTTTATAATGCAGAAAAGGTGTGTTCATGAACATCTATTAGAAATGATGACAGTAACACTCATTTTGTAAGTTTGTGTAAGAAACTTTTTGTTTGTTTGCCATAATGGTGTTAAAGTGTGAACCCTGTGGTGTGTTTTGAACCAAACTATGAAACTATGAGTTAAAAAATATCTATTCATAAATCCAGAGATAGACTTTTCATCTAAGCAGGAAGTGTGCAAGAAGCCCTGTTTTGGAAACAGCAGCTTGGAAGTGAACAATGACCTTGGACATGTTCCCATGTCTGTTTCAGTCAGCAGACTGTGAGCTGCTGCTTCTACAACACCTGAATGAGTGTGAAACAGCAAGCCAACACAATGATGCTCACAAGAGAGAAGCTGTGTGTGTGTGTGTGTGTGTGTGTGCGCGGGGGGTTCTATTTGAGTGGGAGAATTTGAAGGTTACAGGCAGTTCTGAACATTAGATTCATGTATCTTATCTCTGCATTAGTCACTCTGCCTTAACATAAGCCAACATGTCAGAATGAAAGAGGACAAGTCAGCAGCAAACCCCTCCTGGGGCTTTTTTTTTAATCTGAACTGTGTTAAATTATCATCTCCAGTGGAGTCACATCTGTCTGACAGGTCATTGTCTCGGACATCATTATTGCTTTTTCATCCAAAAAATGTATATACAAGCACAATGTTTTGTTACAGATAGAAATCAGCTTTGTGTGTGTGGCTGATTTTTTAAAAGGTTACATCATGTGAGTAAGTGCAAAATCTCCTGCTGGAGTGAGACTCATCACCATGATATGCCTGTTGTTGTAATTCAACACAAATAATTAATCTTTTTATAACCAAACTGTTTAAATGTCTAGCTGAAACAAATAGTGACTAAAAAGCAACATCGGTAAAAAAATAACACACAACATTTGGGAATTGGACAGTTTTTGGCTTTCCAAATAAGCTGGATGTTCCTGATCTTCATAACATAAGTTCCATAAGAAGTGTCCAACATGACATCCCATCTCTCCAAACAACATAACCAACCAAAACAAATGGAGGCCAGAATAAATATATCATGGTGGAAATGAGCAGCATAGATGCCCTTTAAGGACAGAACACATAACTGTCAACAAAGTAATTGCTTATGAAAACAATCTGCAGCTGCACACTAATATTAACTCCTTAATGCATCGTGTCCTCCCTATCCAATATTTTTTTCACTTACTAACAAATGAGCCCAATATTTGTTTTTGCCAATTTTATTCTGTGCTGAATACTCTGTGTTTCCTTTCCATTTCCGCGACCTCTCCTCTGATCCTCCTCCTCTTCCTCCTCCTCCTCCTCCTATATATACTTCCAGTGGTGAATGAAAGGGACTCAGTGTTAATGGAGGATGTGAAGTCACCTCTTTGGCAGAGGAACACAGGTTGGCACCTGGATGCAGCAGCTGTCTCGCTGCCTGTGACTGACAGATTGCAGTTTGGGAACCCGGACAAGCAGAAACACAGCCAGGCAGACAGCACCCTGGATACAGGCCATTCAATTAATCTCCACCACCATCAGTCTCACAGCCATTTTGACTCAACCACCACTCTGGTGTAGATTTACTCACCTGTGTAGCCACTCCAGAGCAGAGACGTGGACACAAATATACCTTATTCCATTTTTTTGGAAATCATGGAGATACATCCAAGAGGTTCTACAATATGTCTGGAATGCTGAATACACACAGACCTCTGTCCTCTATGTGTCTCTAATTTAACCATGTTTGTCAGTTCCCATAAATTAGGGATGTAGTTCCAGTGTAATTTGATCAACTAATCTGTTGCACAGAGGTTGGTTTTGGCTCTGCCATGAATATGATTGGCTGTATTTTCTTGAATCCCTATTCAATGTGCTGCCTGCTTATAATGTGAGCTCACGCTGCGGGTCTCCATGATTGTAAACTGTCTGTCTTCCTGCTGACCCAGGTTTTCATTTGTTTTGGCGCACGGTTTAAGATGTAATATAAGCTGTATTGAATGAATGGTTTACATCCTTTTGAAAGGATAACAACCTACACTTTGTCCAATTTTACACAGCACTCTGCACAATCCTGAGTACTTCCTATCAATTTACTTGATATAATGGCTCACTGTGCTTCCTAAGTACACACAATCCTCTTTTATGGAACTTATCTTCATGCTCAATCTGCACATTACATTTTTTCTTTGACAAATTCACAGACTTTATGGCCTCCTGCTCTTTGGAAAGCTCCTGTGATCACAGAGCTAAAAAAAAAAAAAAAAAAAAAAATCCAATTTAGGTTCCTCATGCTAGCACTGGTGTTTAATGAAACTGCATGTGCTGCTTCAGACAGACATCCTGAAGCAGAACCTTCTTAATTTCTTCATGGTGGAGACAAATGAATCCATCATGCTGCTGCAATGTATTACTTGTTTTATATGACACAACACAAAAGGAAATCTTTTGCATTATTATAATTATCTCTGTTTGATCTGTGACCAGAACATCAATGAGGCCTCATGCTGGTTTAATCAGCTTTAATCACACTTAATTGCATGGAAATTGATATTGATTGGTGGAAATGGCCACACAGCTCTGACAACATTTCTCATTTAGTTCTCTCGAGATGAAAACGTGAGTTTGAGGCTTCACATCCTCAGCATGAATTCCACTAGCAGTATATATAGAGGTATAGAAAGGTGAGGATATCAAAAGTGGATATGCTATCAAACGGTTACATATGTAGGAGGGAAAACGTGATCCCCCCGTGGTGCACCTGAAACAACGAGCACATGATTTGAAGTGAGCTGAATGACAAATAACATGTGCATCTAGCACACAGAAAATACAGCACAAAATTCACATCGGCATAACTTCTGACGCTTCTGTGCAGTCCCCCTCACTTCACACATAAACATCACCAAAATATGTTCCTCCAGCTGTGTCTGTGGACTGACAGCATAGGGTTGCTGTTGCCTATCAAACACATATGAAGAAAACATGAAAAAAAAAATCCAGATCTGACTGACAGGTTTCCATTACTCTCTAATGATTACTCCATCACAAGAGTTTATTTACATGACCTTGTCATTAAAAATCTCATTATATCCCCACAAAATGCAAATGGGAAAAAATAATAATATGTTCTTCCATTTAGCAGTCATCATTCAGTTCATGTTTGCTATTTGAATTATTTTGTCAGCTCATTAAAATCTTCAGTCCCAAACCGAAATGATTGTTCCACAGCACCCAGCATGTTCAGCATGTTTACATCCCCCCCCCCCCAGTGCTTAAGGAACATGTCGGTTCTATAAAAAAATTGTTTGAAAACAACAAATTGAATGAATCATCTGTCACACTACCCAAAATCAGATGTTTTAAAGCTTTCAGCAGAAACACACTGTTCAAGTAAGAGTGCAAACCCAAGGATAT